>PVJX010006738.1:0-22950 GCA_004027295.1 Dolichotis patagonum
CTTTATACTATTGTGTTATGTTTGATATTATTGTAATTGAAACTATGCTCAACTATAGCAGAGTAAGAGATATGGCGTTAGATACTGTTGATGTCCAGTTGACTTAATGTAAAGTACTGTGTTGCCTATGTTGTCCTCTTCTGATCTGCTCTGTACTGCCCCCTTTTGTTTTATTCTCTTTTAAATAAAAAAAAAAATTGTCTTTGCTTTCACAAAAAAAAAAAAAAAGAAAGCATGTTAGACAAGACATAGTCACAAAATACTTCTCTGAGAATAAACGATCTAAGAGAGCGCACCACAGGAACTTGTCTTTTATGATCTAGCCCAGTGAAGGTGAACCTTTTAGAGACCAAGTGCTCAAACTGTGATACTTATCACAAAGTATCAACGCTGCAATTAAACCTAAGACTGAGGTTTTAGTTTAGAAGAAACAAATCATACATTAACACCTTTTGTTGTAAAAGAAAAACACAGTAACTGAGCTTTCAATGATGCAAACAGCTTTTACTTGAAAGGTAAAAGTCTGCATTGGTATGTTTTTGTCTGCTTAATGTATCTTACAAATGCAACTGAAAGCTGGCTAGAAGGCGGGGAGAGATCAGATACCATATGCTGGCTGACAGAAGACATGATATGACTCTTGAAATAAAAAATGAATTTGATTAGCCTCTAGATCCCACTCCCAATTTAAAAGAAATATTGCAGACAATGTAAGATGTTTATATCACAGAAATGATACCAGCAAAATCTTATGGGAAACTCCACAGTACAAAAGACCCAGCTTTTTCAATTAATGAAAATATAGGAGAAAAATATAGTTGTAAAGTAAGAGATGGACTATCAGAAACTTAAAGAGTATATTTTATTTTAAAAAAATCAAATAGAAACGCTCACTTGGGGATAATACCATTAAAAAATAAGAAAGTAATTTCCATTAAAATTAGGATACTGAATTACTCTTAGAGGTGAAGGTGGATTGGGATTTCAAGGGTTCCATGAAGGACTATGGGATAGCTATTTAGATTTTATATCCTGATGGAGTGGTGGTTAAATAATGTTTCCCTTAAGAAACATCATTCAGTAATATGTATGTTATATACTTTTCTGTGTTTAAATGACATGCTGATTTTAAAGTTTAAAATTATATGTTCAAAAGAGAAACAGTAAAACCAAGCATCAGTTTCATTATGATAAAGGGAGAAAAGAAAATAATTGCAACTTAGAATTCCATAAGCAAGAAAGAAATCTTCCAAAATCAAAAGATATTTTCAGACCAAGAAAACAAATAAACCTAAGCACATTCATCTTGGGGAGACTCACACTAAAGAAAACACTAAAAAAGTTTTATCATTATAGATGTCCCTAAATATAGGGGGGCTTGAAGATATAAGGACGCACGAAAAGTCATAATACAGTAAAATGCAGTTACATGCAAATTAATATTGCCTATACAAAATATAACAATTAATGGTGCTGCTTAAAATGTATAAATACCACCACAGTGTAATAAGATAAATAAAATTAACATGTTCATTTATATTAAATCTTAAGAACATATTTTAATATTTAAACTAGCAAAAATTGAACAGGATATTATCATGAGCTAATATGTAGAAAAAGAAAATAATATAGTTAATGCAAAAGAAAATAAAATGGGGCAAAAGATGTAAAACATGCAGTATAAATAGAAATAGTAGATTTACTCCTAAATATATCAGTAAGTATATTAAATATGAGCAGATTAAATACTATAATAAAACACAGTAATTGCCTCGTAGTATAAAAAACTCAGTAAGTATTAAAAATTTCCTTTAAATATACACAGAAAAGTTAAAAGTATAAGGATGAAAGATATTTGTTATAAAACACTAACTGACTAAAGCTATTTTAGCTATAATAGGAATAAAGTAGAACCAAAAACACAATAAAGATATTTAATGATAAAATTCACATTTGTATGCTTTCTACTTAGCTCCAAAACATACAAGGGCAAAATTTTGGAACAAAGTAATTAAACTGTAGAAATCTTAATAAGGTATTTTAAAACACTATTTTGTTTCTTATAGGTCAAACACAAAAAACATGAGTTTTTTGATAAATAGATAAATAATAAAACTACCTGTTGTAGTCAGGGGTTGTAAGGAGAACAATTACAGTTAGGACACAGAATTTATAATATTATTTTATGATGGTCACCCAGAGTTAAACACAAGGAAGTGCAGGAAATCTGTCCACAGCACTAAAGACTCAGAATATTCAGCCAAAGGCCTGGATCCCACAGCAATGTCCTGCATGAGTGCAGTTGAAGACCTAGAGCCCATGACAGTGCCTCCCACGAGACCAGCTGGAGGTCTAGAGCCCACAAGAAAGATTCATACCAGTCTGTTTTAAGGATCTGCACTGGGAAGGCCCAAAAGTCAGTGGTGGAAGCTAGAAAGTCTGTGCCAGCAGGGAGAAGGAGTTGTGAGTAGGTTGAGGGTTTCACACTAGAGCCAAGAAGTCACACACATAAAAAGGACCAGGGCTGCCCTGAAAAGTACCACAGCCATCCTCAGCGACAGGGAGGTCCCAAGCTCTTCCGACGATGAGAAGAGTCGAGTCCATGCCAGAAAGCCAGTGTGACAAGTTTCTCATGGAGATTAAACAGCACACATCTTCCCCTACTGAGCCAGGAAGCAATGCTTGATGTAAGGACCAGAGCTCCCCGAAAGTGAGCCACAGCCACTCTCAGCAACAAGGCCCCAAGCTCCTCTGATGATAATGGCTGAACTCATATTGGGGAAGCTGGTCATGAGGAGTTCCTCCAGATGAACCAATGGCCCAAAACAGCAACACTTAAAGAAATCCACAAGGCCTCACTCTTCTCCACCTCTCTATTTATGCTGGCAACTTTCCTCAGGTGGGCCATCTACACTCAGCACCATGCTGATTTAATTCAGCTGGTGTTAAGTTGGCCACCAGTTTTTAATCCATAACATTACATTAATAAAACTGACCTAGATGCTATGTACTTATGTGGTGCAACAGGATATCATTATGAACGTGCTCATGAAAGCAAAAATAACTAGGCCATAAATGAAGTCTCAACAAATTTCAGAAGACTGAAAAGTCAAAGTGTATATTCCCAAGCTAAAATATGAAGAAACAAAGAAAAAGAAGAGGAGGAGGAGAAAGGAGATCACCCCTCTCCCTAAGATTTAAGAAATCCAGCAATATACTTTTACATACTCTAAGGATAAAAGAAAAGCCTAAAATTGAAATGACAAAATATTTTCAACCAAATGTTTTTAACAAAACTAACATTAGAATTTGTGGAATACAGCCAATGGCCTTCTTAGAAGGAAATCCATGACTATAAATAAATGCATATATTAGAAGAAAGCCTAAAAATTAATGCTATGAGTAACTACCAGAAGTTTGTAAAATAAAAATGGCAAATTAATTCCAACAAAGAAATTATACAGAGCAAAATTTAATAATGTAGAAGAAAAACACAGGAAACAGAGCTAATATACCCACAAGTTGTTTTCTCTTAAAGTAATAAATTTCATAAATCCCTGATGAGACTGACCTCTCTGATGCTTACCAAAAAAATTGTTTTACTACTCTGAAATGGAAGTGCATTTTAAAGAATAATGTTCATTAAACATTTTTTATGTACCGTTTGAAGCAAGTTACATACATTAACCCTATAAATACCTATAAGAAACCTGTAAGGAAACAGATAACTTGGGCAAGGAGTGGTTGCAGAATCTGGAAAAAAACAGTACTTAGTGTAGTATATGGCATATAATAGCAATTCAGTGAATGTCAGCTATATGTACTAACCAACCTCAAGATAGTAAAGCCTGAACTATAACATGTCCCTGGCAAATCATGTAGTCTTTCTGATTTATTCTTTTATTATCTTAGTAAATCTCACCTCAAATTCTTACTCTTTCATCAAGACAACTGACTACATGATGTTATCAAATACATTTCCTTACAGAAAAACACTGATGATATACCTTAGACATCTCAGCAGCTCTCTACTTTCCAAAGAAAGAGGATGTCAGCTGTTGTATGTTCTTTGCTTTGAACCATAGAATGTTGTATGTTTTTAAGTTGAATTTTAACAAAATTCACCTAGACAGCTGGGTATGGCAGTGCACACTCCCTGTAAGTCCAGCACTCTGGAGGCTGTGGGAGGAGGATGCCACAAGTTTGAGGCCAGCCTAGACTACATAGTAAGACCATGTCTCAAAACAAAAACATACAAAAACTGGTACTTTTAAAAATAACTGGAAGATCTGGCACCACTGTACCTGATGTTTTATAAAACAATTAACTGGAGCTAGTAGCTTATTCTTCTGCAGTTACATATTTTCTCTATTGGCCTCAGTATACAACTACTACCTGAATTCTTTAGTACTTTTGACTTCATGACTCCTGGATTCTAGAATAAAGTCTAAACTTCTCACTTGGGTCCTCCATGATTTGGACCAATGAAAACTTTGCTTTAACTGAATGCTCCTCACAATTTCCACAGTGAGTTCTATGTAAAGAAATATGCATTTCTAGGCAGAGTAGACCAGTAATATTAAGTCCCATGAACTCTCTTCATTCTGGTAAAAGGTAACAGAGCCTGACACTTAGATGTGATTGTAAAAGGAACTTCGTTGAAGTCACTTGCTTTTATAATACTTTCATTTTCTTAAATAAATGTATAAATGAAAATGTTTGGTGTTTGCTCCTTGTTTTTTCTTGAGTTTTACTTTCAGAAGAAACTTCCCTGATTATTGATTTCCATTATCTTATTCAACATGGGCTCTTTTCATTTTTTTAATGATGCTCTCACTTGTGACATAATATGTTTTACTGTTCTCTATACTAATCAGATATTTAATTATGCATAAAAGTCTTCTAGGACTTTTTCACTGTACTAGAAGAGGTTGATATCTAAAAACAGTAAAACAAAAAAAGGCTATACCCAAAGTATGTATACACAGATGAGATACCTTCATCTATGAAAAGTTTTTAAAGCTAACCTTGTTCAAGGGGAAAAATGCCTATTAGTGCTTTCTTTTTTATTTCTAAACATCTACATTTCCATGGTATTATACCACATTAGAAATCTTCCACACAGCAAAGAAAATAACTAACAGAGTTTAGAGACAACTTTTTTTTTTGCCACCTAGACCTTGAATAGAGAATATCTGAATATATAAAGAAGTAAAAAAATTTGACACTCCAAAATAAAATACCCTAATCCAAAAATGGCAACTGAAATGAACATATGCTTTTTCAAAAGAAGAAGTAAAAATGGTAATAATACATAAAAATATGTTTGACACCTCTGGCCATTAGATAAATGCAACTTAAAACAACACTGAGATTTCATCTTACTCCAGAAAGAATGACTACCATCAAGAACTCAAAAAATGAAAAATGCTGGCCTTGGCAAGGTTGTGGGGAAAAAAATCCATTTACAAACTGGTGGGAATGAAAACTCATACAACCACTATGGAAAATCAATATGGAGATTCTTCAAAAAATTGTAAATAGAAATTCAACTCAGCTATACCTCCTTTAGGTATCTTATGGAATCAAAGACACTGTATAACAATAATATATGCATACCCATATTTATAGGCGCACAAGTCATAAAACATAAATTTTGGAAGCAACCTATGTATATGTCCATCAACAGATGAATGGATAAAGAAGAGCTGGTACTTACACACAAAGGAGCACTAATCTGGTATAATTAAGGATATTAATTAAGGATATTAATTATTAATTAAGGATATTACAGGAAAATGAATATACCTTGAGACCATAATGGTAAGTGAAATAAACGAGACATGCAATTTTCAATATGCATGGTTAGGGTTTGTATAACTGAAAGTATAATTTAAAGAGCAAAATGAAATACAAATAATAGGAAACAGGAAGACAAATTTTTACAAATGGAAGGGGACCAAGATATGGAGGGAGATGCGAAGAAGAGATGGAGTAGGGGATGTGGAAAAATTATGTATTATGTACAGGTACCAACGCTCCATGATGCATGTATGGTAAACATATATTAATAAAATGAAAATTTAAAAACTCATTAAATTTCAGAATTCTAAGGAAACAAAAGAAGGTATTGCTATTGGGTCATCACTGCAAAGCTGGGAATATGTGTCTGTACTAATCTGTATATACATATATCTACATTTAACAAACAATATATGTATTTAAAGTAAACACAAATTGAAAGTATTATCTTATATTCCAATCTAATTTTTTTTTTTTTGTACTAGGAACTGACCTCAGGCTTGCCAGAGGGACAGGGGGGAAAAAAAAGCCATCGTGTGCTGTGCCCCTGAGCTACATCCCTGGCACCAATCTAATGTTATAGAGCTAATCTTAGCTTTTAACATTCTTGCTTCTAACTTCCATTTCTGACAATAAGAAGTCTGTTTGTTTCAGTTCTGATATACATGAAATGTAACTTCAGAATTGCTAGTTAATGTATCTGAATAAAACAGATTTATATCTAAAGCAAGGACAAATCAGCCTATAGATCCCAAAACCAATGTGGTCTTTATCCTGTTTTGGAATGGCCTAGGAGTTAAGAATATTTGTTACATTTTTAAATATATGGGAGAAAAAAGAAAAAGATTATATAAAATTCACATGAAAATTACATAAAATTTATATTTTAGTGCACATAAGTTTTACTGGAAGTAATTCCAATGTTTTTACATATTATTTTGTTAAAACTGCAAAATAGGAGCCCAATGGTCTAAAAATATCACAAATATCTACTATCTAGCTCTTTACAGAAAAAGCTTGCTGAACCTTAACTACAATATATTTGTTGTATCATTTTGTCTTTAGTCTTACTGCATTTTGTAAAACATCATACTCTAAAATTATTCGATAAGTTAATTTAAAGATATATATATACATATACATTAGATTCTGAATATCATTAAATTTATTGTAACTTTCATTAATTCCATGGGTTCCATATGCTGCTTGAGGTTTTTGCTTTTAATTTTCATACAGTAAAATTTACTCTTTCAAATGTACACTTCTTGAGTTCTGACAAAAACAAGCTCTGTTTTAATCACTCAAGTACCAGGCAGAACAGTTTTATCAATCTAAAACATCTCTTATAAGGCTGGTCTCTTCTATAGTCAACCTCTCTCCTGCCTTTTCCAACTTTTACTATTTTAATATTGTATAAATAACATCATTATACAATTTTGGGAATCTAGATCTTTCATTTATCAAGCTTATTTTAACATTCATCTTCCTGTATCAATTAAAAACTCATCCTTTTATTTATTAAATATAATTTTAACTGTATATTTTATAGATGCTCAAAAGAAGATCTATTTCCATTTTACTGAGAATCTTTATCATGAATAGAGTAAAATTTTATTGGATCCTTTTCATGATCTATTGAAACTATATAGAGAAGAAATAGCTTTTTCTTATTTACTCTGTTAACAGAATGAAACTACACTGCATTTTTGGAAGAAGTCCCTTTGAATATAATACATTTTTATTTTTATATAATATTGTGTTTGATTTTATAGTGAGTTTTCAATGATTTCTGTGTATATGTTCATGAGATATACTGATTTGTATTTTGCTTTGTAAATAATCATCTAGTTTTAGCATCAGCATATACATTGACCAAAGAAAATGACTTAGGAAGTCTCCTATTTTCAGGAATGTCCAACACTGATAATGTTTCACTTTGAGTTTTGGCAGAATTCATCAGACAAACCATCTAGGCTAAGAGCTTGCTTGCTTTTCCTTCCTTCCCTTCCTTCCTTCCTTCCTTCCTTCCTTCCTTCCTTCCTTCTTTCCTTCCTTCCTTCCCTTCTTTCTTTTTTGAAGATTCTAACTATAAAATCAATTTCTTAAATATATATACAATGTTGACATTATCTTTTCTTAAGTTTGTTATGTAGTTTATGTCTCTGAAGGAGTTGATCCATTTCAAATGGTTTTAATAAACAGAAACATAGACAATAGGACTAGTGCACTAGAGAAACACTTAAGAAAAAAATATCCAAACTTGAAAGAAAAGAAGATTGAAAGACATAAATAAATATAAGTGTAAGATATGAGACATAACCTAAAGATCTTATGTATGTATAATTTGAAGTTTCAGAATAAGGGCAAAGAGATACTGGCACAAAAGCAAATCTGAATGAAGCAATTGCTTCAGGTTTTCTCAAATAGATGAAAGACATTAAGTTCTGCAAACTTAATTTAAGATAAACCACACTTAACAATATCATATTAAAACTACTAAGCATAAAGAGACTAAATCTTAAATGCAATAATGTGAGTGTATATTACTTAAAAAGAATTAATTAACTTTTTAACAGACACAAAAGAATCCAGAAGAGAATGGAGGTTTCCTTAAAATCCCAATGAAAATAACTACCAATCTAGAATTCTATATCCAATAAAAAAATTCTCCATAAAGAAAAGCAAAAGAAAACCAGAATGAAAATCCAGGAAACTGACAAGAAATGAGGCAGTAAAATGACTTTCTCGGGAAAAACAAAAAATGATCAGATTCTAGAAGAAAACAGAATTGCAGGGAAGAATCAAAAAAAGGGTAAATGTCAAATTTCAATAACCAATAGTGTCACAGTATGAACAAAGATAACTTCTTGTGTGTTTTATACGTGCAGAAATAAAATGAAAAAATATGCAAAAAAGTAGGTTACAAAGTATAAAATCTTTTCATGTCTCAATATCATCAGAGAAGTAGCCAAAGAAATAATTTGTTATATGTATATTGAGCTCAATAGAGAATAACAATACAGTAGTTAAAAAATGATTAAACGAATAAAAAGGAAAATGAATTATTTAAAATATGTTTAAGCTAAAGGGAAACCACAAAAGTACTAGGTTTTGACTCTTGAAAAAGGAACTTGGGCTGTGGATATATAGCTCAGTGACAATAGCACTTGCAGGGCTGGGGATTTAGCTCAGCGGCATAAGCACCTGCCTTGCAAGCTTGAGGTCGCGAGTTCGATCCCTGGTACAAATGAAAAGAAAAAAAGAACTCTACATCAAAAAAGAACTCGACAATAGCACTTGCCTGAAAAGCGCAAAGTTCTGAGTTCGATTCCTGGAACAAACAAACAAACAAACATAACTTCATGTATTAACATCCAGATATATACTTTCAGTACAATGATACAAAGCAAAGAATAGAAAAATATATACTTTGCATGTTTCTAGCCAAAAGAAAACTTTCTAGCTGTCATAATACCAGACAGACATATTGTGAAAAAGAAGTATTTCTAGAGATGAAGGACATTTCATGGTAAAAAGTTCAAAATATGGCCTATAATTATAGGTGTCCAGTGAAATAACTTCAAAATATATCACATAAAGATAAAAGGAGAAACAATGAAACCTTACAATTCTGTAACATGATACTTGAACCTTTGTTGAAACTTGATAACTAGCTATTACTATACAGAAAAAAAATTCCCAAAGAAATTACGTATTTAAATGGAAAACAAAAAAGCCTTTAGAAAAAAAACATACAAGTCTAGAAATAGACAAAAATTATAAAAATGCTCAGCAAAAAGAAAATAATGAATATAAAAGGCATGTGTTCATCAGAACTCAGAACTACCGCTCATGGAAAGCTATCGGCCAAGGAATGAAAAGGCAAGTGGGCCAGCTGGACCGGGAGTGTCCCCCAGAGGTCTCATGTGCTCCCTGCTGGGCCTTTTGGAAGGTGGCTGAATCAGGAGGATGACACAGCTGCTTGCCCTTAGGAGGGGGGGCCTGTTAGAAAAGGTGGGGCTTCGGGGGCATAATCTGGAAGGCTGCATCTCTCTTCCAGGCTCTTCCCTTCTCCCTCTGCTTCCTGGCACCATGACTGAAGCAGCTTTTGTTCTTTTATGTCCTTCTGCCATGACCTTTTGTGTTCAAGCCTAAGAAAATGCACTGAAACTCTGGAACTGTGAAACATAATAGCTTCTTCCCCTTTAGGTGGTGGATGTTAAGCATTGTGACCCAGCATAAGAAAGCGACTAACACAACAAGGCACATAATTGGAAAAGAAAACAGCAAAATCTAAGAACTTCCGCAGAAACCTTAATCAAAAAACAAAAAGAAGACAATCCAGTAGAAAAAAATGACCAAATGACCTCAGCAGGCATTCACAAATGAAAAAAATTTAAGCTGCTAATAAACATACTCATTTATTATTAAGAAATGGCAAGTTAAAACTACAGTATCATAAACTACTTTTCACATCAAATGTCAAAATGGAAACACATATGTACATGCAGCACACACAGACACACACGTGCACACACCATGAAGTACTACTAGTGAGGAGTATACAAGCAGATTTCTCACATTAGAATTGGGAGTGAAAATTGTTAAAATGAAAAAAAAAAAAAGAAAATTTTAAAATGACACGGAATATTCTTTGGTAGAATCTACTAAAGCTGAATGTACAATATTCTAAATAATTTCACTAGTTGGTATATACATAAAAAGACATAATGTCACTCACATGTACAAACTCTTTTAGCAACTCTGTAATAACCCAAGTCAGAAACAATCAAAATATTCATTCAATAGAGGAATTAAGAACTACGAAAAACATGTATTGCAAAAATGTCTAAATTGTGAAAACATATTAGGAAAAATGGGAGTAGACACTACAGCATGTCATTTATATGAAGTTTGAAACATGTAACAATAATCTTGTCCTAGAAGATCGATAATGTCACACAAGCAGTTCAATGATGTTTATCCTCAGAGGGACACAGGCTAGCAGAATACAGAGGCATCATACTCAGGAGCGTGAAGCAGGAGGGTCACTGCAAGTTCAAGATCAGCCTGGGCTACAAAGCTGAGCTCGAGGCCAGCCTGAACTCCTGAACTGCACAGCCAGACCCTGTCTCAAAAAAAGCAAGACCAAAAACAACAACCACCACAATAAAAAAAGGAGACTGATGATGTGTACCTTGATCTGATCATTTATGAGTTTGTTGATTTTATTATTTGCACCATGCTCTGACAAACTAAGCTAACCAGCCATCTTGTTGATCTCATTGTAATTCATTGAGATATTACTTATAATTTGTTTTCTATATATATATTATATATTTTCTACAGATTTTTATTATTTCTAAGTAGCACATATTTGATGTATATAATGTTTACATTTCTAGTGGGGAGTTGATACATGTTCTAATTCCTTTTTTTTCCCCCTTTCCTTCTCTTCCTTCTCCCTCCATCTTTTGATCTCCTCATTTGAGAATGATGTACTTTTATTTTATTCTTTATATTTCTAAGCATTTACATTCTGCTGGGTATTGTAAATAATCTAGAGATGATTTAAAGTATGCAGGAAGACATGCACATATCATATGCAAATGCAACGCATCTGTGAATGCTGGTATCCATGGAGCCCTGGGGCCTATTCCCTCCTCCCACCCCAGCTACTACTGACTGCACTTCATGACTCCACTGTGGCATGAGACACTCCTGGCCATTTTTTACCTAGAAAAAGGCATTTCCTTGACTCCTCCAGTATAATATCCCACCCTAGAATTCTACCTACTCCCCTAGTCCAGTTTGCCATCACTTGTCCCCCTCCTCATCCTTGATGACCTAAGTGCCCTTGGTCCTCATGTGGGTATCCTCCACTGTTCACACTCCCTTAAGGGATCTGAAGCCTTCAGCAGCTCTCTGTCCACTTGTAAGTGATGGTTCCCGAGCAGCTCCGTTGTGAAGATCAAACCTGCATCTTCAATTACCTGCTCTGTATTCATGCTTCTTCTCCTCATATCCAAGACAGAAGCTACCGGCTTCTCCACAAAAATGAGCTCGGGCTCCTAGTTTTCCAAGTTTTGTTATTCATGTCTTCCTATTAAAGCCAGCTTTCTATTCCACCTACATTTACAAGTTTTCAAGTCCCATGAATGGCTCAAGGGAGTCCTCATCTGCACCTCTTCCTCTACATCACCACGCAGGGAGACTCCGGTAACACCCCGAGGGAATTCTTACTGGCCATATCTTAACAACTCAACACAGTCTGCTCAGCGAAACCAGATAATTCATGTGTTACAATTCTGTTCAAAAACTGTCAGTGCTCCTTCTTTTTAAAAAAAATATATGTTATATTTCAAGTTTAATTTTAAAAGTAGTTTGCCTATGGAAATTTGAAATTATAAAAACGAGTCCTATGTTCACATAATTCAGTTGTATCTCCAGGACTAAGTTTAGTGACCCATATGACATTGATAAAAAATGTTTTTTAAACTATTAAATGAAACAATAAATCAAATACAAAAAAGAATATACTGTTCCTTGTTTCCCAGGAGTCACACATGTAAATATTTTTTTCCTTATTTTAAAAAATGTTCTATAATTGATGTTCTCTATTACTAAACCTGATAAACTTGACCTGCTCTTTTCCTCTTTTGAGTATTTAATTAATATATAAATCAACTGGGAAATTTTTTCAAAATATATGTTTTTTACTCTCTTCCCCATTCCATCATTTTGAATCAAATCAACTTGCAGTAAATAGAATTATTTATATTAAATCACAATAGTTTCCATATTTTGAAGACTATGAAATAATCATAATGAAATCACTATTTACTGGCTCTTTATAAGATAATTACCCAACACTGTTTATAGTTCAGATGATCAATGGTAAACATTTTACATGATTTAGATCAAGCAGGAAAGGAGGTGTATTCTTTATAGCAAAACACTGACTTCCTTTAAGTGGAGGATTCTTTTTTCTTCCCAGTCACTAAATATTGCAAGTTTTAATCATCTTAAATGGTTTTCCTGCCCTATTAATAAAAAGTCTTCAAGAGAAAAATTTTAGAAACTAACATATAAATGTCTTGGATGAGCCTGATGTGATTTCAAGACATTTTTTACCCGGTCATGAATCTCCTCACAGTTTGAAGGTGAACACCAATCAGAGTGGAATCTGTGGGCAAAAAACCAAAAGTAACTTGTAGACAGATGGCAAGAAACACAAATTTTTCCAAATTGCCAAATACCAGACACAAAAAGTCATTTTCATCCCTAAATAATAAACTAAGACTAAAATAACAGTTTTCTTCCATTGACCAAAGATAAGGGAAGCACAAAGTTAAGTACTGATTCTCAGCTATACTATTAAGTTGTTATATGCTCAGTAAATAATTTTAATAATTAAGTGGACATGCATTTGGGACTTGTATCTATACCTATATGCTGATCAAATGATTTGCATATGCAGCTCTTTAATTTTATCTCTGATCATGACATAGATTTTCATACTGGAATAATTCCATGTATAATATGTTTAACATTTGTTTTTATTCCCTAACAATTTGATGAAACTCTCTTAAACTATATGGAAAAAAATACCCATATTTTAAAAAGTACTAATTTTATAGAGTGGAATAAAATGTATATAATATTAGAGTCTAATCATGTTGTTATACTTTAGAATACAGGTGACAACATCTGACTATAGTCTTTGTTATTAGAGAACTATGTATGAAAAAGAAAGAAGTATTTAAATGTAGCTAAGAAAAATATAATTTTATTAGAATCTGAAGGTTGGAATTAAAGACCTCACAGTAGAAATAAGGCATCTATTATTCTTTATTTTATCCTTCCTAAGTTCAAAACTGGTATTGCTATATTTTATTTTACACAAGTAATAATCAAAATTTCCAGATCTATATAACTGCAATGCATTGATATGAAGTGTTATTGATAATTCTTTTAGAAAGAAATAAATAAAATGCTAAAATTACTTAAATCTTTTCTTTTTCTTTGAATTTGTTCTTACAAATTTACAATGTTAATTTGTTACACATGTATAAATTATTCAGCAGAATAAATGGTTTATATAATCTAAAAAACATAAAAAATAAAGGAAAATCAGTTGTATCTAAAACTTAACCTCCTACATGTACCAAAACAAGCTACACTGTGCCCATACAAAGGCGAGAAGGTCTGTTATTTGCAATGTATGTGTTATTGCAATGTATGTGTTATTTGCAGGACCTTGGAAATCTAAGGTCCAGCCATGCAGCTCTAGTAAATCCCTTCAGTGATACCATTAGGAGATCCACTAGTCTGTGTGTGGTACCAGTAATGTTTACTTCCCAGTCTTTAACTCCCTTTACAAGAATCACAGCTTTACACATGATTCAAAAGAACATCAGCCCCTGTTAATTACACATGGGAATATTTTTAAGCCTAACAGTCACAGTCTTAAAGTCTAATACAAATTTTAAATCATAATATGTATTAATATTTATGATTTGAGAAAAAAACACAATCAAAATTAAAGCTATTTTATTGGTTTGGTACCTTTATCATAGTTTTTCTTTTGTTTTGTTAGTTTGTTGAGACAGAGAATTGCTATGTAATCCAAGTTGGACTTGAACTCATTACATAGCCAAGACTGGCCTTGAACCCACAACAATTCTACTGCCTCAGCCTCCTGAGTGCTAGGATATAGGCATGCACCAGCATACAGGGCATTACTTTTTAAATTGACTCAAAGCAAAAAGCACCTTCGCTATAATAAAAACTTAATTTGCTAGCTAGGCATGGTGGTACACACCTGTAAGCCTAGCACTTGGAGGCTGAGGCAGGAGGATCACTGTGAGTTTGAGGTCAACCTGGGCTACATAGCAAGACTCTGTCCTAAAAAAAAAATATTATCTGTATAAAGCTACTGATAAAATTTTTTAAAAATCTATTTTTTCATGGATGTAATTTGGGAGCCAGTACTTTACTGTACTCTTAGAAAAATATTTTACTTGGATAAACTTCTATAATTGTATGTTCTGTCATACAGCTTTCCAGGAAAATTTTCCAGTTTTCCCTGGTATATATAATCTAAGTTTACATCAGTTTAAATTGTTTATTGAACTCAATGGGTTGTATAAACACTCTGCAAGTATACTCCTCAGTGATCTAAAAATATCAAATCAGAGAATGTCTTATATTTAAAGATGTGGTACTAAGTGCTAAAAAGAGTAAGATATTTATATTTCTAGTAATGTTTTGACATTTTATTTTCATTTATAGGATAAATTATATTTTAGAAAATATACTCAAAATAGGGTGCTTCTACCTTAGGGAAACTAAACAACTTTAGCATGCCTGTTATTTAGAGAACACAACAATAAAATTTTAATACATTTAGATGATCTTATATTACCATTATATTCCTTTGTCTTAAAAGTAACCCTTAAAGTGATAGGCAAAATAGATGATTTTTAATATAAAATCAGCCATTTCATTTTAGCAAAAAACTTAATGCTATTTCATATCCAGCATGAAAATAAGATTTTGTAAAAGTTGCTACCAACTGTATTATTCTCTGCACTGACATAAGGAAATAGACAGCTAACTTTATCCTTAATGCAGAATTTTTTAATATTGCCTCAGTGAAGAGTTTATCAGCCAGGAAAGAATAGGAGTCAAAAGCTAGAACCAAATTGTGTACATGGATAAAGTAACACTGATAGCGTACTACAGTGGTAGACTCACAATTACAGAGTTATATAGGTAAAAAAGTAGAAATTAAAACAATATTTATTAAAGCATACAAGAAACATAGGTAAAAAGATTTCTTGAAAAGCTACAGGTATGACAAGCTAATCAACAAAACTACAAGGGCATGTAATTCTAAAAGTAGGTAAACAGAAAGTGGCACTCATGCAGGTCTGAACATTTAAACAACTGTGTAAATTAAGGAAAGTTCTCCCATCTTGAGACACCAGTTATTATACTTTATCAGAAAAACTTCAAGAGCTCCTCTTGAATTTTTAATGTGTTTATTTATGTGTGAGTATACCTGTGTGGGCCCACATGTGTGCACACCAGTGCCAATGAGTCAGTAATCCCTTTAGTCATGCATGATTCTAACGGACCAGAAGCAAAGCTAATCAAAATTCTATATCTCTGTATACATTTCGATGTATTCATTTTGAAAGCTACAAAGCTAATGAGGAAACAAATTTCTCAAATGATATTAAGTACCATAACAGAGTGTTTAGTGTAGAAGCCAAATTGACTCTAGTTTGAGTCATCAGTTTTGTGCTGAACATTTAGAATACTTTTTACAGTTAATTGAATCTTTGTTAATTATGTCTCATGGCCCTCAGATGCCATAGGACTTTAGTGTCTACTTTGGCATTTTTATAACTAAGTTATAAAGTTAGACTACTAAGTTAGACTACTTTCAAGCTGTATCTCAGGTTCTCAAATTTCTATAATTTTTAAATAACTAAAGTTTATTCTAATTTATAACAAAACATTGATTTTTATATTAACATTTGTGACAAAGGCAAGATATTTCCTACTTTGATTTTTTTAATATAATATAAATTATTTTTTTCACACATAAATCATGCCAAGAAGCTGCTCATCACAAAAATTTTTAGACAGAGGGACATAATTTTTACATGATTAAGATTCTCTTGGAAGAGTCAGGCAAAGGTTATTTGAGAAAAATGGGTATCACTACTAAAAATGCAAGAATCACCATTACTAGCTGGAAAATATAATCTAGCCCAGTGCTAGTGAACCTATGGCACATGTGTTATTTGTTTTTCTTCTAAGACAAAAGAGGTTAATATGTATGAGTTGTATTTTCTAAACTAAAACCTCAGTATTCAGGCTTAACTGCAGTGTTGGCACTTTGAGATAAGTAAGTGGGTTTTGATTTAGAGCTTAGAAGCTCATCTCCAAAAGGTTTGCCATTACTGATTTCTTTACTTAAGATATGCTTATATTAAATATCCACTAAAACTGTCACATACTATAGTTTTCACCTTTAATAATTACATTAATTAATTATGTTTAAAGAAAAGCATATTAACATATCTGGTTAATAAGCTCATTTCTTGTACACTGGGCTAGGAAGAAATATCTGTGTAGTATGTAATATATTCTAAACAAAAAACAATCTAAGTAAGCTTTAAAATTGAACTACACTGTATTTTTATAAATAATCCCACTTCACATACATAACAGCTACCTTCCACTTCTAAAGATAATAAAAGACTGGTTTATAGATATAGAGACCACACACTACCTTTCCCTGAGAGAAGCTCTGTTTAACACAGGGCTTTGAGAATGCTTCGGCACTGTTGAGGGTGCTGAGTGGACGAGTAGGGTCCTTGCTGAGTGCTGGGGCTTGCTACATGATCTTGGGCTCAAGTACTCTTCACACCTTTCCAAAGAGTCATCAAAGTCTCTTCCATGGGGTGTTCTGATAACCTGTTTAAAAAGACAGAATCACATCCACTTTCATATATATAAAACATAATTTGTAGCAGTACAATACATAGTAATATTGTTTGTAGTAACGTTATACATACATGCACACCTGACACACACAAACATACAAGTAAGAAAACAAATACATGCCACAGTTATATAAATTTGAGAAGGGAGTAGTTATTCTTATCACTGTAACTTTACTTAAGTACATCTGAATTTATTAATTCACAAATTTTACAAATTTTATTGATTTAAAAGCCTTTGAGTAAGTATGAGGTTGTTGTAGGAGTTCATATAAAATAAAGTACATACATAAACTAAATGATAGCCTAGTTTAGCTCTGAAGTCAAACAGAACTTAATTGAAATGCTAATCTAGGATTCATTCATTATTTCATTTGTTTTAGGGAAAAACCAATGAACAAATAAGGAAAGATAAATGAATAAAGTCCTGCTCTTGTGGAACTTATATTCCTGTAAAATTTATAACTAGTAAGGCTAAATAGATTTAAAACACACATACACATGCACCAAGGTAAATGAGAATATAAAGAATGTCAAATGATATTAAGTACCATGAGAAGAAGTAAAGCAAAAGAGGCAGGTAAGAAATCCTGATGGGAGGGACAGGAAGGATAAGCAGTGACTGAGAGATCTTCAGGGGAAGGTCTCTGTAGAACAGAATGCATCTTAGTAAAGAGCTGATGACAATACTAAAAACTACAAGACCTAAGTCATGGCAACCTGTGTAGGGAAGAGCATTTCTGAAAAAAAAAATGCAAAGATCTTGATGGTTGGGAAAAGAGAGCAAGCCTGGAATAATTTAGCTGTACTAAACAGTAAGAAATGAGTAAAAGAGGTAGGTTTTAATAAGTTAGGTATCTAAAAAAAGAAAATAGAAAAAAGGGAAACAAATCTTTTGTAAATAAGGAAAGGAAGAGGAGTTGAAGGTTGAGGAGGGGAATAGGGAAAAAAAGAAGAAAAAAATACATTCACACACAGAGTTTTACTTTGTAGTCCCAGGCTGCCCCTGAGCTCGCTATGTACTGTGTAGGGCACGCTGGCCATGAACTGAGGCAATCCTCTTGGTTCAGCATTCCTAAACACTGGGATTACAGGCATACGCCACAATGCCTAGCCAGAATCAAGATATATTATGCTCAGGCACAAATTACCTGTGATGAATATGAGATATATATACAATAAAATCAATTTTAAAAATATAGGTTTCTGTTCTGAATAAAGAAAAATATACTCTTTATCTTTCTCTTCTCCCTCACTGCTATGTCAAGAGCGGTCTGTACAGGAATCAAGGGAAGAAGCAGGGAGATCAGGTAGAAAATCATCATAACAAAACCTGGAAAAGGATGCTGGCTTGAACCAGAACGATAACATCAAAGATGAAAAGTGACTAGACTCAGAGTGCATTTGAAAGTCAGAGCTAACAGGCTTTGCTAATGTGACTGGATGTCAATGATGATACCATAATTTTTGGCCTAATCAGCTGGAGGGATTGTTGTGAATTAGATATACCTACCTTTCCAACTAGAAAAGTTGAAAAGTTAAGATATTAGGAGAGTCATTTGGGACATATTAAGCTTTATATATCTATTAAGCTATTAACCATACTGCATAAAATTCCAGGATAAAAACATAAATTGTAACTACTAGAGTCTAAGTGGTATTTAAAGACAAGGCAGTAAGTGATATCGTCAAAGAAATGAGTAAATAGGAGGGAGAAAACACAAGAGGAAGAGAATTAGAGGATAGGAAGATGAGAAGAAAACATCAGACTGAGGAGTGGCTGGCAATATAGGAGAAAACTGGAGAATGTGAGCCTTTGGAAGTCAGTACAAAATGTATTTCAAGGCAAAGGGAAAAATAATCGGGTCAAATACTTCTGCTGTAGTTTAAATACTGTCTGTCCCCTCAGAAATGCATGTTGAAAACTGATTCTCAACAAAATAGTGTTGGTTGGTGGGGTTTTCAAGTAGTGATTCGATCTTATAAGATGATTAACGCCTTTCTCAAGGGAGTGAATTTTCTTCTTTCAGGAACAGTCTTAGTTACCAGACAAGCAGGTTACACAGAGCTGCATCATTCTGTGCTTGCTCCTCTGCACACCGTCTGCCTTTCTGCCTAAACATCATGTTATGATGAAGTACAAGGCCCTCACCACATGTGGCCACCTGACCTTGTGCTTACAGCCTCCAGAACCGAGTCAAGACAGATGTCTATTCTTTATAAATCATCCAGTCACAGGTATTCTGTTATAGCAGTGGAAAAGAGAGTATGACCACCGCTGACAGTTCAAGTTAGAAAAGACTGACTATGGACCTTTGGCTATGAGCAATGGTGAGTAATTAATAACATAACCATGAGTAGCTTTGATAGAATGATCAAAGTTAAATTCTGAAGTTGAACTCAAGAGAGAATGAGAAGAGAGGACTTGGGTTCCTTTAGCAAATATTTGATTACCAGTCACTGTTCTAAGTGTTGGAATTACAATAGTAATCAAAGCAGTGTGCCTGTCTAACGTGTCATCATGTACAAGTGTTATTTATTAAATGTGATCTTTAAGAAAACATTAAGCCTTCTCATACACATTTCTCTAATATGTAAAATAGGCTTAATAGCAGCCTAATTTATTTAAAGAATCGCCTATAACATCTAAGTGTATAAATTATACAATAAATTATTCATTATTAAAAACATAAGTCCAATGCAGCTTTTTGCTTCACCATTAGCACAATTTTCACTGCTTTTTAGAATTATACCACTAACTGATGAGTCAGTAAGCAGCTGAGAGAATCAAGTTTTCATCCCAGAATCAAAGAGTACATAGTTCATATGACTCAATTTCAACCCCAAATAAATTACCAACAAGAAGTGGATGGTCCAGACTAATTTAATAGGAGTTTTTCCAGAGTTAAGTATTCACTGAGAGGAAGCAAAACCACAGTGACTATCAAGACCCAAAACCAGGCAGCCTATCGATGGTCAACTGTGTAAGTGAATATGCTGAGATTAACAGGAAGGGGTTGTGTCATTGGACTTTTCCTAGTTATCTCCAACATTAGCCTCAGCCTACAGAGAGAGATTTTCTCTCCATTAATTCCAACTCCAATTTAGTCATGTTGGCCAGTACAACACTTCATTTTTCTTTTTGTCTACCACGTTTTCTCCTAAAAGTAGTCTACAATACTTTAAATAAAGTCTGTTCTACCTCTGAATTTTTTTTTCAGAATATTTACTGAATTTCTTTAATGTGTTAGCTAATGATCAAATCTACACAGGTTCAGAAATTTGAACTCACAAAATGAGACAGTACAAACAACAATGTAGCTTGTAATAAGTATGCTAAAGTGTCTGAAATGTTCCCAAACAATAACTAAAGATAACCCCAAGTAGTCTGAAGGGTGAAGGTCAATGGAACAGGTAGAATTACAATCCAGGACAGCACGAGAAGAAGGGGGAGAATGACCATTCTCAACAGGGAGAAAGGAAAAGGCAAGATGAACAATGCTGAGGACCACACGCCCATCTCCAAGGAAAAGTAACCGAGCATATCACAGAGGTGGGAGAGACACATCATGAGAGAAAAGTAGACACTGCAATTCAATAATATTCAACATTTATTAAGGATCTTCTATGTGTAAAGAACTGAATAAGACAGATAACAATATCAGATAAATGTAAGAGACAGCAAGCTACAATACAGAATGAAAGACATAAAAAACAAGTAATGGCAAAACAATCAAAGTAAATGAAAACTAGGGCCAGGGATTTAGCTCAGCGGCACAAGCACCTGTCTGTAAAGTGCAAGGTTGTGAGTTTGATCCCCAGTACCAAACAAACAAACAAACAATAAATAAATAAAATAAAATAAAATAAAATTAAGTGGATATATAAGTAAGTGTATAATGAGAACAAAGCCAGAATGTATTTTTTTTTTCATAAAATTAGACCATGTGTTTGTTTTGGAAAGTGTAATATCAAAATGGAAGGTTAGGATATATAATTTAATAATGGCATAGACCATTGATAAGAAACCTTACCTTTAGAAGAACTTTTCCATAGCTCTTATGCGTTTCCCCTTAAGTTCATTATCTTCCAAAACCAAATAGAATATTATCTCTGCCTCATTACACAAGAGTATATTTTTTGGATAACTGCTTATGAGTCAAAATAACTATGTCCAGATCTCTGCTAGTTATATGACGTGGCGCAAGTTATTTGCCTTATTTAAGCTTTGCCTTCCTTATGAATAAACTGAAAAAATAATCTTACAGATATAACCAAAATTTAAAGGGATAAAATTACTGAAGACATCTAACAGGAGGTTTACCTCAAGACACTAATACATATTTCCTGTTTATAGCATTTATATTTCAGCATAAAGAGGCCTTTTTTTACCCTTGTAAAAAGTTCTTTGAATTTATTTTCTATGATTTTATAAACACAATACTTTCAATATTGTAAGTGCTTCAATTGTATCCAGGTTTAAAACCTATTTTTAAGTTTATTTTAAGTTGTTACAGATGAAAACATTTTACAAACTAAAGTTCATAAACTAACCTATGATTATTAGCATACCTTTCAAATCTGTGATTTGGTTATATCACATTTAAGATTCCTGAAAAGGTACTTGAACAGTAAATTAATGTATTAAATCATATTCATGAGTATAAAATTTTTATATTTGTAAGAACATGAAAGTAAAATTAATGAAAGCAAGAATTAATTGCTAAGTATATGTGAAATAAGAAATTCACATATCCTAGCAACAGAGATATAGCTCAGTGCCACAAGTGCCTGCCTGGAAAGTGTGTAGTTGTGAGTTTGATCCCCAGTACCAAAATAAATAAACAAACAGAGAAACTCACTTATCCAACAAATATGCATTGAAAGCCTACTTCATGTCTGGAACTATACACTGTAATCTAAAATTTCTCCTTTGTCTCAGGGCAGGAAAATTAAGGAATAAGTACTAACAATTTAAACAGAACTAGCTGAGTAGTAGCTGAGGATAAAGTTTGTAGGAAATAAGTTCAGTTCACATACAATTTACAGGATGTCAAGAAGATACTATAATTCTGAAAGACAGAGAAATAGATATAGATAACTAAGATCAGTTTCTAACTTTACTGATACCATTCCTTGGTGAATCTTGTATTAAGTGAATGAGCAAGTACTATCTTATCTGATTTAAACGTTCAGTATCTGGTTTGGTTCAAGGAAGTTGTATTTTGTACTGGAGCATAATTTAAAAGAAATTCTAAAAAAATAAAAATGATAAGAAAATGATATCTAAATATATCAGTTATAGGGGGTGGAACCCATCTTCTCTTAAGCCACTGTTCAATATAGATATAGCTATGGATGATACAGATATAGATATATACATACAAATAACTTTAAATCTTCACAGCAACCTTACAAGGTGGGTGCACTTCACACAAGAGGAATTTGAAGCAAAGCCACATGGCTGTTAAGCAGTGGAGTCCCAGGCCACTGACATTAAGAGGGATCCATGGCAGAAGCAAAAGGAAAATTCTCATAGCCCAAGCTTCACAGGATTTACACAAGGGAAGTCCTGATAATCTGATTTATCAGTAATCCTACACATAAGCTAAGGATCAAACTGTTGAAT
>PVJX010006738.1:23050-75515 GCA_004027295.1 Dolichotis patagonum
AAAAAAAAAAAAAAAAAAAAAAAAAAAGATACAACTGGGCCAGGGATTGAGCTCAGTGGTGTAAGCATCTGCCTGGCAAGTGCGAGGTCATGAGTGCAATCCTTGGTACCAAAATAAATAAATAAATAAAATTAAAAATGATATAACCAAATTGGGTTTGTTCATATAATACAAGGATATGGGATACATAATACAAGAATTATTCAAATACAAGGATAAGCTATTTTAAAATCTATTACTTGACCATAAAATCTTGATTTCAAAAATGCAGAAGATAAGCATTTGCCATTCAGGAGATTATTCTTTACATAGAAGGACTTTCAAAGTTGGCTTTTAACTTGCAAATGGATATTTAACATTTTATACGTATGAAATCTTAAACATGATTCCATCAAAGGCAGGAGAAAGACAAGAATCCATACTTTATTGGTTTATGCTAGACCAGCAAATTATGTTTAAAAATCAGTAGCTTAATAGAAGAAAGCTTCATTTCCCTCTGCTATATGGTAATACAAGCTTAGCAAGTGAAATTATACTGCACACAACTACCCAAGGACCCTTTCTGAGAGGACATGCTGAACAACTCAACTTACAAGAAGTGAAACCATCTAGAACATGAAACCTCACTGTCACTGTGACAGTAAGGTTTGCCAGTGCATATCAAGTCTTCAGTCTTTTACCTGGAGGAGACTGACATCTTTTGTACTTATGGCTTGAGGTAGGCCCCTGCTACCTGTCAAGAGGGCTTGGAAATATGAGACAGTACACAAATAATAAGTAACAAATGTCTCTGCCACATCTACCACCACCACTTTTATTCAACACTGCACTAAAGACTCTAGTAAATCTAGACAAAGAAATAATCAAAGAGATAAAGATAAAATTCATCACTTTTAAAGGACAAACTTACCTATCTCTATAAAAAACTAATAACAACTACAATATCTATAAAAATGTTGTTATAAATTGTACACATAGACATCAATAAAACAACAAAAATGTAATTTTACAAAAAAGAAGGGGCCAGGGATTTAGATCAGCAGCATAAGCACCTGCCTGGCAAACATGAAGTCATGGGTTCGATTCCCGGTAACATCCCCCCAAAAAAGTCTTGTTCCTAGGAGCTATAAGGTTCCTAAGAACAAGTCTAACAAAAATATGTAACACATTAATGAGAAAACATATCACTTAGTGAAATATGGGAACTAAGACCACCTGCATTCATATGATTTAATTTTTAGAACAAAGAACTAAAGACCACCTACTTCAATTGTGAAATAACACAAGTTACCTTTGGCCTCTGCAAGAGAGGCTCACAGTGGTGGCCATTAGCTCCCAGAAATTTATTATTAACTTTCACATGAGCTTCTTAAGAAACTGATGCCCAGGAAAATAAGGCCGTAAGCCATCATTATTTGCTTTGACACCGTCCCACAAATCAATTGCCTGAACAACACACTGGTCAGTCACTAATCAGCAGAATTTTAAAATATTATTTATGTTTGATTTGAGCAAACAGTTCCTTTCGCAGGACAAATCTTTTCTTACCACTCTTTACTTTTCAAAACTAACTTTAAATCCTTGGCCTTTGTGTCTACCAACCCTAAACTTTTATATCACAGAATTAATGAGATTCCCTTAAAACACTAGCTCTGAACCCTAAAAACATTTGCCCTGCAACCACCGCCTTTCAGAGACACCACTAAGGCTGTCAAGGTGGTGCCCTACTTACTTCATTATATCACAAACTCAGCTTTACTGGTATCAACAGATCATTCAGCTATCATGGACTTTTGCTGAATTCTGGGACTTGTTCGTAAGACTGCACAGCTAAACTTCTTTCACTGCAGCCTGCTCTAAAGGTTTTCCTGGTATTTTTGCCAAACTCCTAGAGGAAAAAAGCCTAGACATATTTTGAGATCTTGTTGATTTTTAAATTACTTAGGTGAAAGAAAACAAATCTTTACAATATCAAGGCTTTTTTCCTGAGAATACAGATCGGTTTTCTTCCATTTGTCAAGCCTTCTTTTCATCAATTTTATTATCTAACATCTCAACTGCTAGCAACTTGCACCTTGCACCTTGCACCTCAACCCCCACTCTTATCATGCCTCACTTTGCTTATTCATACCTTCTAACTTCTCTATCAGTACCTGCTCTTTTCCCAGTCCAATCTGTTTACCATGCTGTAATCTACAGTGATTTTTTTCAGAGTATTTGAAACTGTAAATTTAATAATGTCACCTTAGTGCTTAAAATAATTTCCTTTGCTTTGAACTTACGGTAATTTCCAAAATTTGAAACATAAAAAGAGTTGATCTCTCCTTATTTATCTGGCTTCAATTTATTAGATGCACCTACTTATGCTTTTACTTCTTAGAATACTGTTGTTTTAGCCACTGAGTGTTAGATAAATGCTCTTCTGCACAGGCCCTTCCTCCCTATTTTACATAAATTCCTACTCATCTTCAGAGCTAAGGATCCTCAAATTGCATTTTTCATTCTTGTTGACCAAGTCAGATCTGTAGTATAGTTATAGTTAAGATCTCAAAGATCCATGTGTTAAAATCTTGTTCCCCAGTGTGGGGCTATTGGGAAGTAGTGGAAACTAAGATGTGGGCCCTAGTGGGAGATCTGTAGGTCACTGGAAGGATGCTTTCAAGGGGGAAGTGGGACCATGGCGTCCTTTTCTTCCTCTCTTTTGCCCCTTATCTGATAATACAACATGCTTATAAAATATGTGCTGCCTTGCCACAGGCCCTGAGCAGTGGAGCTGATGAATCATAGACTGAAATCTATAAAACTATAAGCTAAAATTAACCTTTACTCTTTTTCAGTTGACCATTTCAAGTATTGGTATAGTAATAGAAACCTAACCAACAGAATAATACCAAAGCACTATATATGTCTTCTACGATATTTGCCGAAGTTCCAATTATATCAGAAACTTGTTACTATCTCTCAAACTACTACCATCTAATAGCCATAAGAGCAGAGATGATTTCTAGTTTTGCTTAAATTTTATGCATAAAATTTAATTTAGCATAATAGGTTTAGTCACAATATTTTTCAAGAGAAACAGAGAAATTGAGATCAGAGAGGGACAGGGCATTCTAGATAACACAGAAACTGACAGTTGTCTACTACTACTTATCTTTCTCTTTTTCAAAGTCAAACTGTTGCTAAGAAGGAATATTTTGAAAAATCAGTGTAAGTAAGTACTCTCCCAAATCTAGTCTAAGAAATGAAAGGTAACATAATGTATATTTTAATATACAAATATTCAAGCATGACTAGTTTAGAAAACATTAAATGCTTGTACTTGGTTATATACATAAGTTTGGAATTAAAAATCCAGGAAGTTCAGAAGCTATTCCATGCAGGAAGCCAGGAAACAGAGTTATATCGCCTTATGGTATAACATTCTTTACAAAATACAGTATTTTTACACACTTATATAATATATGGTGTATATTAAAATAATCAAAAATGTATTATTTTATGTATTGTTTTATGTAGATTCAACCTCTAGATTCTAATCATTATCTATGTTTCTCACCTCCATAATACTTGGGAAGACAGTTGAAAGCCATGTATCACATGAGACAACTCTTCACTGTTTGGAATTGTCTTGCCCTTTACAGAAAATCTATCCTCAGTTTATTAGTTACCACTTCCCCTAAATAAATGTAATAACATGATGACTCTGGAAATGTCTAGAATGCCACTTACAGGACAAGGCAATCCCTACTGAGACTTGGTGTATTAAATGAACCGACTATATACAAGACATATGGAACTACGCATAGGAGAAAAGAAGTCAATGGTCCAGGGCGGAGTAATAGTGGAATAGAAAAGAATGAGATAAAAACTAAAAATATCCATGAGTAGGGTAAGGGATTTAGCTCAGTGGCATAAGCAGCTGCATGGCAAGTGTGAGGTCTTGAGTTTGTGAGTTCAATCCTTGGTAAAAAGAAAAACAAAAAAAGTAGTAGTATCTATGAGGATAGCTGATTATTATGTGTTTGGGATAAAGGATGTTGAGTTTTGCTAAAAGAACAGATAAAAACTGATAAACTAGACATTAAAAAAGGAAAATCAGTCAAGACAGGAAGCAAGAATGCTAGGGAAGCATTATCCTTTTATATTCTCCTTCCAAACTAGATGAGTACAGTAGGTTTTTTTTTCTCCTAAGGTACTGTATTTGTACCAAATTATAAGATTTCATGTTGTTTTCCTTTTCAAGACAATCCTGTCTCTCTTGTCTATTATGTTTCTCCAGAAAACTCAGGAAAAGTCTCACTTTTCCACAAAATTTTTAGTAAGTACTCCAAAATTCATGGCAAAAAAAGAGCCTTATAGAATTCCCACAGTGTTTGACTATCTGAATATGCATTAACCAAATACTGTGTGCCGGTAAGAAAATAAATCTTTGTTCTTTCAATGCTGAAGATACTTTGCTATGAAAATTTAGCTTTTGGATACAAAAACAATATGTGATCTTACCCACTAGGTACTATCTTCCAAGGACAGTTCTAAAAGTAAAGAATCCCAGGGTGTAAGTAGAAGAGCATTAAAGATGGATTGAAATATACAGTTCTTGGCAGGATACACTTGGAAAAAAGGACATTTTATATCTATCTTCAGATGGATATATCTACTTATAGTTGGATTATAGCTACCTTAGGAAAAAATATTAATGCCCCATAAACTTCATCCATTTCTCTTTATATTTGGTTTACTTCTGCTTTCTTAACAATCCACTCATATAATGCACACATGTTAGGAACACACACTATATATGACAGTAATAGCAGTTATTAATTAGCAAGATCAGTAAGGTCCTTGCTGTTCCAGAGCTGACAGATTAGCAGGAAAAGAAAACTTTAAACAAATGTATGAATACATATGTAGTTATAAGTTGTAGTATATTACTTGAAGGAAATAGCCTTGTCTCACTGGATTCCATGCAGATCACTGAGCACTATTTTTTTTTTTATTTTGCTATTTGTGTGTCCACACACGGACACACACCTCTCACACATATCTATGTGTTTGTGCATATATTATGACTGAATTTTACATAACAGGGTGAGACTGGACTTGGTGACTTATGCCAGGCCCATGCTCCTCTAGGGACAGCCTTAAACAAAGAATAAAGCTACACAAACACTCTACAAGAACAACCCTTTTTATTTGTGCTGTATTTCTAGTCTAGACCAGCGGTATTTAGATGCAAGTCCTTGGAGAGGTGGAAAACAGCTGTGTAAGAATCACTGAGAAACTTGTTAGAAAATTCTTACCTCCTTTCTCAGTAATTTCACTTTAGTAGGCCTGAAATGAATTGTTAAAAAGTTGTACCTCAATAATTTAGACACTGTTAGATTTGGCCCTCATCACAGTTTCTTCACTCATTTTATCACAGTAAAAGCACAGCAAATGTATTCTATTCAGTACCAGTAAGTATAAACGAAATTTTCAAGTAAATAAACACAAGTATTAAAAGTAAAGCTATGCTTTTGTATTGTTTTGTTTTCTTAAGTATAGTGATACTTATTAGTAAGAAATTTTCACTTAGGGAAAGAAAAAACATTGTGAGGAAATATTTCTCACAATGTAGGACATGGCTTTAGAGTGTGACAATTAGATAATTTAATATGGTTACCCAAATGATTTTAAATGACACACAAGATTATTTCACATGACTCATGGACATATATTAATATTGCACCATAGGAAAAAACTGCTTTACTTTTTCAACTCTCCATCCATCAGAAGTCCTCAGTTACCTATCAGTATATGTCTCACACCTACCATTGTTTGTCTCATATGAGAAATAGAGAGCATACCTGCCAGCAAAAATCAGCATCTCGCCAGATTTTAGTAATGCATTTTTAAGGCAATTACTCAAGTAAAGGATTTCATAATAAGGCAAATTGTACTGATTTTTAATCTATAATAGTGAGATGAATAAAAAGAAAGTGAATTTAAACAAAATAATATAAATGAATGCAAATATTGTAAAAGTTATGAGAACACCATGTGAGTAACTGAAATTTGGAGATATTATTTTGGGAACTATAGTAATAGAAGTAATAACTAATTTCTCTTTCTCACCTACACATATTCAATAATCAATAAATGTAAATTAATAATCAAAAGTCACAAAATATACTGTACCACATGGCATAGTCATCAAAATAGTGGGACAATTATTGTATTGTACATTTTTACTAGATGAATCTTATGCTATTTTCTGAAGCCCAGAATAATTATCATTCCATAATTTATTCTACATACCTTATAATCCTTAGATCGGCAGCAGCCAAGATGAGAATGATCTGAAAAAGGTTGTACAAAAGAATTACAGTATAAATGTCATACTGAAAGGGAGAAAATTTGGTTTCAACTATGATTTTTAACTACTGTTTCTACAATTACAATTCATGTGGCAGACTTTAGAAATCCTTTAAAACCCTTCAACAATGTTACATAAACAAAGACAATCAGTCAACAAGTTAAAGTTGGCATGAATTCTTCAGTAATAAAATGATTTCACAAATGCTATGTTCACTAAAATAGGAGCTATCAATAGAGTCAGGAATAATTTTTACTTGAAAAACCAACTTGGGTAAGTTTTTGCTGATAAATTAGTTTCTGATGATACGTTTGAATTTGTAAATTTAATAGGTACTGTGAAACAACATGTGCTCTTATTCTTGGAGTTCATGCTAGAATCTCCAGTGCAGGAGCAGCTTCGAGGGCGGCAGCATAATATAGTGTACAGACCCTGCTGACAAATGGACCTGCGCTGTATCTTTAAGGCTCTCCCGCTGACTATATGACCTTGGAAGTCAAGATTCCTAATCTTTCTGATGTACCACTCTCATGTTATAGTTTTAAAAATCATGTTAAACTAAGTAAAAGTTGACAATTATAAAACTAAGTAAAACTAAAGGCACTAAAATAAATGTTTGCTGTTATTGCTAAAACATAAATTAATATTACTAATATAAAATTCTACCTCAAAAATGTTTAATTTCCAATTCTGTCACTAGACATATTTTTCAAATTGTTAAACAATTAATTTGAATTTTATTTCTTATTTTTAGAATATAAAAACAATGCTTACCCTACCTTAGAGAGCCGAAGTGAGTACTTAAATTATATGACTTGTAAAAGGCTCTGGCACAGTATTTGTCACATAGTGGATTTTAAATATAATTCTAAAATATCTTCCTACAATGATAACAACTAAGTATATGTGCAGATTTGAAGTTTTATTAATCAACTTTGAATAAGCAATTTTTAAGTATTATAATCCTTAATAATATTTATAGCACAAAATCAGAATCATAACTTAAAATTTTCCTTCTTCATTTACATATTCTGACCCAAACACTGTAAGGTTATGTATTTTACTTTCCCAAACAGTCTTATCCAGAAAAAAATAGTTATATTGAAAGAGACCTAGGATAGTCAGTATTCAGCAAAGAACTTTCACTTTTTTTATGGCCCTAGATGTTTGTTTTCTAGATGTCCTGAATCATCTTAAAAGTCAGCTGAAATATCAGTATTTTCACATGAGCTAACTTCCCCAATTAATGTCAGAAATTCAAATTTATTTCAATTGCTTTTTGAAATTAAAAACAAAATAACTCCAGTCCACTTCTCTTTTTGACAAGTCTAATGTAGTAAAAGTAAAATAAAACCAAAGGCATTAATAAAGCCAAAGAAATAAAAAATAATGAGAATATACTGAGCCTAAGTCTCCAAAAATGCTAATTTTGAAGGTTAAGATAATTCTATAAGTGGCATATATTCTCTGGAAGCTAGTGTTATATTAAAATTTTCAACGCGTTAAAGCACTGGTATGTCTTCTGCACTTTACAAACTACTTGTAAATGTAACTTAACTTGAACATGTTTATAATTTTATTTTGTTTTTACAAATTAAGCTATTATTTTTATCTGAGGTTTCCCAGTGTTCACATTTAATCACTCTCATCAACAACGAGGAACCAACCAAACTGAAATGCAGGAGATAATGAAATAACAGTCATGTCCCATAGCCATGAAGTAGTTATAATCTACTTTGGTTAAGTTATATAAAGTTGAGTAACAGCAGTATAAAGGAACAGGATAAAGTCAGAATGGTACAATTAGTTATATGTTAATTAGTTATACTGTTAAGTGATATTACAGGGTAATCCCTCAAAGTTGCAGACAATCATAAGAGTTTATAAAGGTGGAATAACTTGAGCTGGACACAATAAATGGGTCCCATTTAAGAAAAGGTTCAAGAAAAAGAAAGAGTTAACCAGATCTTGAGTGTATGATCTTGGACAATTTCAAACTGTGGCTGCCCTTATCCAGAAAATGGAAATAATAAACTAAACTTCATGAGGATGTAATAATGATTAATGTGATACAAGGAACTTACCTAGAATAGCAGCTAGCACAAAAAACATATTCAACAAATGTTAGCTATTATTTCACTCAAAAATCTCATGAAATAGATGTTATGGACTAAATATTCGAGTCTCTGCTCCAAGATTTATATTTAATAACATTTGAAGATGGGGTTAAGAAGAAGTCATAAAAGCAGACCCTCATGATGCGACAATGCCTTTATGAGAAAAGGTCATGTGAATACAATGCAACATGGTAGACATCTACAAATCAAGAGAAGAAACCTCTTAATAAAACCTACTTTGCCAACACCTTGATCTAAAGGCTACCACAAAACCATGGACTATTTACCATGGACTGGAAAAGTAGTCATAGCCAAAGAAAATACTGAAGTGGTTTCTAAGTACATGATTATACATTTGATGTCATTAGTCATCAGGAAAATGCAAACTAAAATCTTAAGATGGGACTATACATCTACTACTAGAATGATTTTAAAAGAAATGACAAAAATGTCAATTACATGATGAACTTGGCACACTCACACAGTGCTGATGGAAGCATAAAATGGTTCAGTCACTTTGGAAAATAGTAGGCAATTTCTTTAAAACTTAAATTCATCATAAGAATGGATTCCACTCCTAGGTATCTATCCAAGGGAAATCAAATATATCTGTGCAGAGACTACAATACAAATGTTCACAATAGCTTTCTTAATAGTAGCAAAAAGGAGAAGGTAATCCAGGAGCTGAAAAGGGGAACAGAGCTGACTGTCAATGAATATACAGAAGATCTGGGGATGATGGAAATGCTCTAAAACTGGATTTGGTGATTTAACAACAATTCAAATTTATTCAAAATCATTTAATTGTACATCTAAAAAGGAAAACTTTAGAGTACACAAATCACACTTATTGAAATATTGAATAAAACATAAACCAAATATAGAAGTAAGCCTAGAAATGATATATTTAGCTGGTACTCCTCTGCAGGAAATCCAGAAAGAGACACATTTAAATAAAATCTGAAACAAATGAGATATTTTGCTACTAAGTATGCATATGAAGATTACATGGTATTTTATTCACATGGTATGAAAATTTTAATATTGAGCACTATTCAAAATATGACATATTGAAATTTCAAACATTACTTCTAATTTTATTTTACAAATATAACTACCAAACAAGGAATCAGTGTAAGCTTGTAAAAAATAGCAATCACATATACAAACAAAAATCAAAAAAGCACCTTCATATGAAGAGAATAAGAAATATTTTCTCAAAGAGAGGAGTCGGAGTCTCACACCTTTCTTAAATTCCTAAGTAAATAAAAAAGATCAAAACAATACCATTGATTTTCTTCAAATACAAAAAAAAAAAAAGACTAAGGTGTCCAAACTCTTGAATTGCAAGGGATACTGTGTTTCTTCAAAAGGACTGCACAAATTATAACTAGAAGTAAGTGCTATCACAATTCCAAATAGTGACAATATACTTTAGTAAACACAGAGAAAGTATTAGAATTTTGAAGAAGAAAGAAGGAACTTGGGAGTTGAAGATCTAGCATGGTCATTTTGTAGCTCTCCATATGTAGCTTAACATCTCTTAGTCTTTGTCATTTTCCTCAATTAAATTCAGTTAAACCCACTGACATACAATTCTTATGAAGACTGAATGGTTCAATGCTGGTAAAAGCACCATCCCATAAAAACTTACAAATTATTAGGCAACATAGTTTGGCAAGAAAATGTTCAATAAGAATATCTATTAGTATAAGACTATAAATAAAAATTCACTGTTTAAAAGACTTGACCTTCAAAAATTCCCATATATGCGCTGGGGGTTTAGCTCAGTGGTATAAGCACCTGCCTAGTAAGCTCAAGGTCGTGAGTTTGATTCCTGGAACAAAAAAAAAAAAAAAAAAATGAGTGCTGGGAATAAGATCCTCCAACAGGAAAGAGGTGACCAATTAGATGACATGCTGGAGTTGGGCAGGATGGGCCTGAACTAGGAACAGCAGTGATTTCAATTGGTTGCTACCCTCCCAGAGCAGATTGGTGGGATCTGCTTGGCATGGGTCAACCCCTGACAGGGACCCAATAAGTTGTCCCAAACCAATTCCCTACGTGCAGCACACACTAACACAGTGAGGACCCCCAAAGATTGACTGGCCCAGAGGGGAGGGGCCAGCATACACCGCTCCTGCTTGCACCTCAGTGACCAACAGCAAACTGGAGAGGGCAGAAACTCCTAGCCAGCATGCATCAAAGGAACTAGATACAACAACGAAAGGGGCTGGGACCTCCACTATACACCTGTATAGAAGAAACCAAAAACATGACAAGAGAAAGAAATAAGAAAGAGCCCCCAGCCCCCAACCCTGAGACTATTGATCCAGGAGAGGTAAATACAAAGGAGATGGAGGGCAGCAAACATGCAATATCAAACACGGCATCAGCGGACATAAAGAGTTATCTTTGGGACCTCATAGATGAGCTCAAAACTGAAATATTAATTCAAGTAAAGCAACATACAAGTAGATTAATAAAAGAAATGCTAAGCACCTCTCAAGAAGACACAGATGGAAGAATGGAGGAACACAAAAAAAGGAGAGAAACGTTTGATGAAGAATAGAAGAATATATTGAAGAATATATTCTTCAATGAAGAATGAAGAATATAAAGAAAACCTAGAATACATGAAGCAGATTCAAAGAGATTACCAGGAAATTAAAAACTCCATTGAAACCTGGTAAAACCGCTTGAAAGAAACTAAGGATAGACTATCCTAACTTGAAGACACGTTTGCAAGGTGTGATCATGAAAGGAAAGAGCTCTTAAAAATAACAAGGAAACAGGAAGTAACAACACCAAGGCTAGAAGATGATAAGAGGATCTATAACCTAAGAATAAAAAACTGAGTGAAGAAGCAGGAGCCAAAACAAAGGAATTACAAGGCTATTCACAGAAATAATTAAGGAAAACTTCCCAAGCATAGGAAAAGGAAATGATATTCAGATGTATGAGGCAAACAGAATTGCAGCCCCCTACAACTAAAATAGAGCTATACCCAGACATATAATAATCAAGATACCAGAAATGCAATATAAGAACAGAATATTAAAAGCTTTCAGAGAAAAGAAACACATCACCTATAAAGGAAAACCCATCAAAATCACGGCAGATTTCTCAACACAGACCATCAAATCAAGAAGAGCCTGGAGTGAAGTATTTCAAGCCCTGAAAGAAAAATAACCTCCAGCCCAGATTGATGTACCCTGCAAAACTGTCTCTAGAAATTAATGGAGAAACAAGATGGTTCCATGACAAAGAGCAACTGGGGGAATTTGTGACCACTAATCCAACCCTACAGAGAATACTGAAGGACATTCTAGAGAGAGAAAGAGAGAAAAAAAATACAGGATTTCAGGAACAGTGGCAGAGAGGCCTCAATGAATAGGCCAGACAGTGGAATGAAGGAGAAAAGTAGACGCCCATCGGCAGAAAAATAGCATAGCAGAAATGAGGCAGAGAAGGTTGGTTATAATCTCTAACATAGATGGCCTTGATAGACTTAAAAACAGAAAAGAAACACAAACAGAGTAGATCAGGAGGTAGGGTCCACCGAGATGCTCTGTATAGGAAATATAATTAACCTGAAAAAGGGTTTATGGACCGAAAATCACATATGAGAAAACAATGCTCTATGTGACAGGGAACCAGAGAGAAATAGGGGCAACTCGACCAGCACCTGCAGATAGGTTGGAAAGACAGAATACTTATGCGCAGTAGAGAGCTACTCAGCTATAACAAAGGAAAACTTTGAGGCTTTTGTAGGTAAAAGAATTCAACTTGAGATCAAGTCCAGGAGTGAGAAGGTTTGAAACCACTTAGGTAAACAGCAGGTTGCCCCCCCAATCTAAAAACTGACGGGCTTGGTGGGACCCAAAATGCACAGCATCCTGTGGGAGTGAAAGGGAGGAATAGTCTAAAAAAAGAAGGCAGAGGATATTGTTAATAGTGTATCAGGATCTAAAACCCACATTACTCACATCACTCTGTTTAGCTGGATTATATTGTTTCAGTTTGTCTCCTTGTACTAGATTTAAGGGCACAGACAGCTATCCCAAAAATAGCAGATTATAGTATGGTAATCATCCTTAATTTCCTATTAACTTAAACAAGTTTCCTATTATATTAAACAATATAATCTGAAGCCCTGTATAACTTACACTGTTTTATCATGACTGACCTTAATTGAATCTGGTTTGTCAGATTGCTGTTTTATATTGACAGATTATATTCAAATCTGTTATGATTGATAGTATCAAGTCTGAGAGTATAGTTAAGTACACTGAAGATGACAGATTCACTAGCATACCCACTCTGGTTTGATTATTAATTGCTTTTGAAATTTTACACTGTCTACAATATTTTGTTTTTATTAATATTGTTATGTACTGCTATATTCAATTATACTATGCCTGATGATATGGACAATTCTATTGAAGATAACAAGAGACAACACAGTAACCATTGTAGATCACCTTGTACTGTGGTTTTATATGACTTTTATGTTTCATGTTTTTATAGGAATTTGTTTTGTTTTGTCATGCTATGTTTTGTTTTTCCTTCTAATACAGAAAGGATAAAGATTGATGTAGAGACTCATGCATGTGTAGAACCTATTAACAGTTTATGAGAACTGATTATATAACACATGATGACATGAACAACTACTTTGAAGAAAAAGAGACACCAAGGTATCCAGTGCTGATTTTGTAGTGTCATGAAGTGAAATCCAGCAATGCTATTATTCTTTGTTCAAAGTGATTTTAGCATGTTTGTTTTGTTTAAGTTCAACATACATGAAGGTATGGACAGCTATTTTGAAGAGAATGAGAGACACTATGACAGTCATTGTTGGCTTCCCTATTGTCTGGTCTTGAAGACCTAAAACGCCTTCCTCATCCTGTTCAGATTAGTTCTATACTATGTTGTTCCATGTGAATTCTCTGTATGTGAAGATATGGACAACTATTTGGAAGAAAACAAGAGACAATATGATAGATAGTGAAGATTTCTGATTGTCTTGCTTTGAAATTTATGTCTCTTACATTGCTTTCTTGTGTTCTGTTTTGTTGTGCTTAATTTTACTCTAAAATAAAATTTAAAAAAAAGAATTGGGGCATTAAAAGAAGAAAAGTAAAATTCTTTTTAGTACAAAGTAAGCTAATAAATGTTCAAAGAAGAATAGCGTTTTAAAAGCTTACTATTTGGCAAACCTCACAGTAATAAATTGTTTCCAGTCATTATCATTTACATACGCTAAGGAAGTCAAAATTACAGGTGTAATAGGACATTACATATCTCAGAAGTACTTCCCCATATATAGAAATGGCAGAAATAGCACGTTAATGCTGGAGAAATGTAGCCAAATCACTTTCATCAAGTGAGCAAATTTACATTACCAGTAATAAAGCAAGATCATGTACTTTCTGACTTGCACTGAAAATAAGACATAGCTTCTGTTCTATTCTGGGGGGAAAATAAATCAATAATCTAAGTCTAATAACAAGGAAAAAATCAAACAAAACATATTTGGGGGCAGTGTACAAAAGTGACCTGTGCTATTTAAAGTTAAACCGTCATTAAAAAAGAAGAAACTTTAAGAAGTTGATCCATATTACAGAAACGTAAAAAGTGGCAGCTTAACACTGTCATGGAATTTCTTTTGTTATAAAGATATAGTTAGGACAACTAGCAAAAATCTGATTTAAGATTAATCAATATGATTATATCATGTCAATTTTACTACTTTTGGTAATTATATCATAAAACACAGTATCTGTATTAGTCTGCTTAAGCCATCATAATAAAACATCATAGACTTGGTGGCTCTGAACAGTAGAAATTTATTTCTCACAGTTCAGGAACTAGAAGTAGGAAATCAGTGTGTCAATATGGTTGGCTCCTGGAGAAATCATTTTTCCCAGTTTGTAGATGGCTGTCTTCTAGCTGAGTCCTCACAAGACAGGGTGAGTGTTCCTCTAGTCTTTTGTTACAAGGACGTTATCCCATCATGAGGGCTCCATTCATGATTTCATCTAAGCCTAATCAGCTTCCAAAGGCCTGAGGTCTCTAAATAATATCGCATGAGGTGTTAGGGCTTCAACATACAAATTTAATACAGGATAAAGTCCTTGACAAAAAAGTTTATACATAGATATATGCGCTGGCAGGAGAGCAAAAAAAGGGAATATTACTATTTGTTGATCCCAAATGAAAAGTATATGGGGAATGCTTCATACTACTGTCCAATTTTCTTTAAGTGTGAAATGATGCAAAAATAGAAAGCTAAAAAATAAACCAACCAGTGACCTTTCTGATCTATCTCTTTATAGGCAGACTTTCAGTTAGAAGTTATTAGAAACTGTAACAGTTCTGCTGGGGATTACATAATACTCAAGCAAAATGAAATACTTAAGTATTAAAAAAAAGCTTTCTGAAGAAATGTCTATATTGAAGTTACTTTCCATTGGCTTGTAAATAAAGCTCATTTTCTATATTCATAAATTTCTTCTAATAGTGTAATAACTCCTGATTTTATATAATCTACTGTTATGGATGTAAAATACTACTGATTACCTTTATCTCACTGTTGAGATAAAGGTATGCTTGTTATGTATAACAAACAAGCACAAACCCCATGTATACTCTGAAAAAAATGTTTCATTTCTTCATTTTAAAAGAGGTTATAAACTGGAAAAAAAAAGAGCTCACTAGAAGTAATGATTCTATTTTTCTTTCACTCTATCTCAATTTTCTTCCTCTTTGACTTTCTCAGTGTGTAGTAAACTAACTTGACAGGATACCAGTCAGTATTTGCTATGCTTGGTGCAGTCTCCAAGTCACCTGTCCTTTACTATTTAAACTTTTTTTGTAGAACTTAGGAATTTTATCTAACCACAAGAACTGGAGCTACACATAGAAATTTTTTATAAAGAACATTATCGTTTAAGAAACCTAATACTGGCCCTGAAGCAAGGCCAGCAGATTGCTGTAGCTGCTGGTTTCAAACAGGACCTTAAAAAGAATTCTTTCTGTGGTCTGATGGCCATTTCAGAACTATGGAAATGTAATGGTCAATTCATCAGAAATAGCAGGTGAGTATGGCAGACTTTAGGGGGCCTCAAGGGGAGAGACCCTGGTGCCTCGGGACCTGCACCGTGCAGTTGACTCGGGGTGCCAGGAGAACAAGGAGCTCCTCCTCTCTCTGGGGTGGCTGAGAGTGTGGCAGACTTTCAGCGGCCTGAAGGAGAGAGACCCTGGCGCATCGGGACCTGCACTGTGCGGTTGACTCGGGGTGCCGGGAGAACAAGGAGCTCCTCCCCTCTCTGGGGGGCGGCTGTGATTCTGCTGGTGGGCAGGCTGAGAATCGGACATCTCACGTCGTCCTGTACCATGTCCCCCCCCCCCCTTAGCAAGTGGGAGCCAGTTATCTACACATCTTGTAAAAAAATTGGCTATGGTATTTAGTATGAGCTCCCCATATGCAAAGATATGGACAACCATTTGGAAGAAAACAAGAGACAATATGACAGATAGTGAAGATCCCTGGTTGTATAGCTTTGAAATTTATGCTTTCTTAGGTCCCGTTCTGTTCTGGTTTGTGTGTTCAATTTTACCCCCCTTAAAATAAAATTAAAAAAAAATATATATATATACACACACACACACACAAAGAGGGGAAAAGAAAGTGCTCTAAAGGATATAACTGCATGTATGTTTAAGTGTGTAAGATAGATGACCGCATTACTGTTTTTGTTAGATTGTTGAGCAGAACTGTTAATAGTCTCACTGTTTGAATGTCTACTTTGTGTGCTTTAATTTTGTAACTTGAACAACTATTTCCAATGATGACAGTATGTAACTTATCAAGTGGCGATTTCTTAGTGTTTTTGTTTTTGTTTTGTTGTTGTTCTTGTGGTTCTTTTGTTTTTTGCCTTTGGAATTCTGTATTGTTGCTACCCTTTTTCTGTTTTGTTTGGTTGTTTTGTTTTTTGTTTTCTCTCTTTAAATAAAATTTTAAAAAAAGAAACCTAATAAATACAATTATATTGACAGCCAATATTTATTAAGTGCTTATGTGCTGTCATTCTACATAGTAATATTTCCCTTGTTATCTTCTCTTCATTCTTTAATAAACTAATTAATATTAATAATTAATATTACCTTTTTAAGAATGCCAAGTTTATAGATAAATGGCAGAGCAAATATTTAAATAGTATTCAAAAATATCTAAATAGATGTCCCAACCCAGCAGTTCCCATCCTTTTCAGTACCAGGGACCAGTTTTATGAGAGAGAACTTTTCCTGGAACGAGCAGGGTATACATACGGCAGGGAGTGAGGAATGATTCAAAGGAGCTGGCAACCTAGATCCCGTAGGCTGGAAGTTCATGGTATAGTTTATGCTATGAGAGTCTTACACCTTCACTGATCTGACAGCGGCTGGAGCTCAGGTGGTGATGCAGGCACTGGGTGTGGCTAAATATGCAGATGAGCTCCACTGCTGCTGTGACAGACTCTGAAACATGGCCCTGGACTGGGCAGCCCTGCTCAAATCCACAACTCCAAATTCTTTTTCATGCAATTTCTCCAAATTTATGCTACAAACTAACACATATTATGGTAAGAAGAGTTTCTCAGACAAATAAGCTCAGAAAATCTAAGAACAAAATTAGTCAAATTATGTTTTATTGGCAGGTATCACAATCTTAACATAAAAAGTATTAAGAATCTCAAAGAAGGATATGATTAGAGCAACATATACATTCTATTATTTTTTAGGGAATATCCGTAAGTGTGCCCACACATTGTTAAAAAAAAAAAAAAAAAAAAACTAGTATCATATCATCAAATAACTCAGCAAGGGTTCTGTTTCCATTAACTGATGCCAAGTTAAAAGACTCAACTATAATCCAGGCAAGTAACTAATGAGGAGAGAGTGTCAAGCTTACCATTGTGCATCCTGGCCCACCCATCTCTTTCACAGTCTCTGCCAGAAGGTCCAAACAAAGTATCAGTCCTGGGACTCGGGGGATCAACCTAGAAGAAGCAGGATTCTCAGTGTAAAAAAGAGCCTAAGTGGTCCATGTCTTTCAACCTTGTGACACCAGGAAAGTAATTCAAGTGCATGTATCACGTAACAGGTTAATGTGATATAGCCTAAGTGCACCAGCCATGTTTCAAAGTAAGAGTTTAGTTAACTGTTTTCCTAGTTATATTTAAACAAAATTGAAATCACATTCCAGAAATAAATTTATCTATTTATTTATATTAGTGATATTTATTTATATTAGTAGTATTAGCAGTATTTATTTATATTAGTGGTATATTAGTGGGACTTGAACCCAGGATCTTTGCCATGAGCTGGTTCTCAGTGACAAGGAATTTTCCCAATGTTTTATACCTAGCCCCACAGTACTTGTTTATTTTTGTATATCAATGTTCTTAAAAAATATTAGTATCCCTTCACAACAGAATATAAAATATCCTTTTTTAAAATTGTTAAAATTTTGTTAGTACATGTTTGCAGTTCATGCAGTTTACAGTCAGCTTGGGGATTGGTCACATGCACATACTGCAGCTTGTTTCTCTTTTCTTTTTTTTTTTTAAATCTTCTCTTTCCATCCCTATCTCTTCCCTCCTCCTCCAATTCCCCTACCCCATTTTTCATTCTTCTTGATATTATTAATCATATCTCATGTTATGGTACATAATATTCACAGTAATTGAGGTTATTAGGTTCCTGTCCATTACATAGCATTTTTCTGTTTATTTCCCCTTCCTCTTCTCTCTGCTTGCCCTTGTTCCCTTGGGCCACTTCCCTATTTTACTAAGAGATCTTTCCCTTTGTCCTCCTGTAGCTGCCCTTTATTATTCTCTTTGTACTTTGCCTCACTCAAATAAGAACTATATAAACTTGTGGGTATGGTTTATTTCACTCAACATTTTATTTTCCAGGTACATCCATTTTCTGACAGAGTTCAAATTTCTCATTCTTTATAACCAAGTAGCATTTCATTGTATCTCCTCTGTTCATGGGTATACACGCTGCTTCCAGGATGTAACTATTATGTATTGTGCAGCTATAACCACTGGTATGCCTCTCACAAGCCTCTCAATATCTAGAAGGGAGATAGTTAGGTCAAATGGAATTTCAGTTACAGTTCTTTAAGAAACCTCCATACTAATTTTCATAATGGTTGTACTAGTTTACGTTCCCATCACAACTAAGGGGATTCCTCTTTCACCACAGCCACCCCAGCATGTTATTGTTTGATTTATTAACCATTGCCATTCTTTCCAAAGTAAGATGGAATCTTTTTTTTTGTTTGTTTTTTTGGGTTTTTTTTTGGTACCGGGGATCGAACTCATGACCTCACGCTTGCCAGGCAGGCGCTTAAGCCACTGAGCTAAATCCCCGGCCCGTAAGATGGAATCTTAACATTGTGTTAATTTGTACTTCTGTAATGTCCAGAGATGAAGATTTTTTTCACATATTTGTTGATCATCTGTACTTCTCTGTGAAGGGTTTATTCAATTCTCTTGCTCGTTTCTTGACTGGGTCTTTAATTTTAGGTGATTTAATGTTTTTTATTTCTTTATTCTGAATATTCTAGATATTAATCCTCTTTTTGAGAAGTAGCTGGCAAAAATATTTTCTCACTCTGTAGGTTGTTTCTTCATTCTTTTTCTTTTGTGGCTTTTTAGTCGATTACAACCACATTTGTTCATTCTTGCTATTTCTTGTGAAATTGAAGAGCTATTTAGAAAATCCTTTCCTATACCTATGTCTTCAAGTGCTTTACCATTTTATGTTCCAGTAGATTTAATGTTTTTTTCATGTTTAGATCTTTGATCTATCTTTATTTTAATTTAGTATATGGTGAGAGACAGAATTCCAGTTTTTAGTCTTGTGCAAAGAAATTACCAATTTTTCTAGCACCACTTGTTGAATAGATTATTTTTCCTGCAACATACGTCTTTGGCCCCTTTGTCAAAGATCAAATAGCTGAATGTGTCTGTTGAAGTTTCTGTATCTTTAATTCTGTTCCACTGACCCACACATCTGTTTTTGTTTCAGTATTATGTCATTTTTATCACTACTGTTTTTCTGTATAGCTTGAAGTCAGATATTACAAGGCCTCCTACTTTACTCTTGTTGCCCAAAATTGCTTTTGCTATTCTGGGTCTCTTCTGGCTCCATATGAATTTTAGGATTGGCTTCTCTAGATCTGTCAAGTATGCAACTGCTATTTTGATTGGGACAGCATTCAAATTGTATAAAATTTTGGGAGAATGACTATTTTGACAATACTGGTTCTGCCTGTCCAGGAGCAGGGAACATCTTTCCATTTTCTCTTTCAGACTATTGTAGTTTTCTTCGTAGAAGCCTTTACTTCCTTGTTAATTCCTAAATAATTTATTTTTCTTGAAATTGCTGTGAATGGTATTAGTTTTATAATTTCCTTCTCATCCAGTTCATTATTAGTATACACAAAATGGTAATTTTTCTGTGTGTTGATCTTGTATCCTGCTACACTGCTGAAGCTGGTTATTAATTCTAAGAGTTTTTTGGTGAAATTCTTTGAGTCTTCTATATAGAGTATAATGTCATCTGCAAATAATGATAATTTGAGTTCTTCCTATATGTACCGCTTTATTTTCTTTCTCTTGCCTAATTGCTCTGGCTGTTTCAAGTATGGTGTTGAACAGAAGCGGTAATAGTGAGCATCTTTGTCTTTTTTCTGATTTTAGAGGAAAAGTTTTTAGTTTTTTCCCTTTTAGTACGACGCTGGCTATTGGTCTGTCATGAACAGTTTTTATCATTCATGTATACTCCTTTTGTCATACCTGCTTTCTTCAGGGCTTTTATCACGAGAGGGTGCTGGAATTGTCAAAAAGCCTTTTCTGCATCTATTGATCTGATCATATGGTTTTTGATATTGCTCCTATTTATGTGATGTATTACATTTTATAGTGGTACCTCGGTTCACAAACCAATTCCTTCCACAATTCTGGTCACAAACCAAATTGGAGGAAAATCAAATAAAATTTTCACACAAGGACATTGAACTTAATCACTGAGTTTGATTTGGTTCTTGCCCAACTTGGTTTGGGGCCAGAACTGTGGAAAGAATCAAATTTGTGAACTAAGATACTACTCTATTGACTCATATATGTTGAACCATCCTTAAATCTCTGGTAAGAATCTTACTCAATCTTCACAATGTACTGCACTCTATTTGCTAACATCTTACTGAGGATTTTTACATCTAAGTTCATTAAGGAGACTGGTCTGTAGTTTTCTTTTTTAATTGAGTCTTTATCCATTTTGGGGATCAGGATAATACTGGATTCCATAGATGCATTTGGAAGCATTCATCACTTTTAATTTTTTTCAAGAGATTGAGGAGTATTGGTGATGTAACATTCTTAGACTCTATAGAATTCAGCACTGGATCCATCAGGTCCTGGGGTTTTTTTTAGTTGGTAGATTATTATGCTGTCAATCTCACTGCTTACTATTGGATTGCTAAGGGTGTATATTTATGTCTTCTTGGGTTAGTTTTGGTAGTTTGTTGTGTGTAGGAATCTTTCCATTTCTTCAAAATTTGCTAGAATTTATTAGAATACAATTATTTGTTGTAATTACTAATTTCTGAATTTTGACAGTGTCTGTTTAATTTCATCTTTTTCATTTCTAATTGCATTAATTTTTTTTCTCTTTCTCTTGGTAATTCTGGCAAAGTGCTTATATGTTTTATTTATTCTTTCAAAGACCAGTCTTTTAATTCATTGTTTTTATGTTTGTTTGTTTACTATTTTTTGTTTCAATTTCATTGATATCCACTCTCATCTTCATAATTTCTTTCCTTAATTTCAGTTTGGGGATAGTTTGTTGTTTCTCAAGCATATTAAGATTTCTCATGACGTTATTTACAGTAGTACTTCGGTTCAGGAACTTAAATTCCTTCCAAGATTCTGGTTGCAAACCAAATTGGATGACAACCGAATCAAATTCAATGGTTAGGTTCATTGTTCACCTTAGGGGGAAATTTGACTCAGTTCTTGTTCAATTCAGTTTGCAACCAGAATCGTGGAAAACAGTTAAGTTCATGAATGGAAGTACTACTGTATTTGGGCTTGCTGTTTTCCTAATGTGACCATTGATTGCAATGAATTTTCCTCTGACAAGTGCTTTCATAATGTGCCAAAGGCTTTGATAAGCTCTACTGTCATTTTCATTAATTTCCAGAAAATTTTAAATTTCTTCTTTGATTTCTTCTGTGACCCACTGGTTGTTTAGGAGTATGTTGCTAATTTTCCAAGAGGTTTTGCCTTTTCCAAAATTTCTTTTGTTGTGGATCTCTACATTTGTTACACAATGGTCTGATAATGAGCATGTAATTTCAAGTGTTTTACATTTACTTAACCTGGTTTTGTAGACTACTATGTGATATATTTTGGAAAAAGTCCCATGTGCTGCTGAAAAGAATGTATACTCTGTTGTAGAAGGTGGAATCCTGTGTATATATCTATTAAATCCCTATGTTCAAGGATGTGGTTCAGTTCCGCTATTTTTTATTTTCTTTATTGGCTTTTTGTTTAGTTGATCTATCTCTTGCAAAAGTGGGGTGTTAAAATTTCTTACTATAATTGTGATAGCATTTATACAATCTTTTAATTTTAGTAGTTTCATTTTATAAAGCTATGTGATTCAGTATTTGGTGCATACATTTTATCAATGTTATCTCCTCCTTAACTTGAATGATTTTCTTTGTCTCTTCTAATATGTTTCAGCTTGAAGATTATCATGTCTGACATTAGAATTGATACCTCTGCAAACTGATGTGAATCCTGTTTTTGGAGTCCTGTTGCATGAAATACTATTTTCCATCCTTTAATTTTTAGTCTTTGCATATTGTCTTATTTTTCTTTCATTGCTAACACAAAATACCTGGCACTCAAAGTTAAAGGAGGAAAGGTTTAATTGGCTCACAGTTTGTGTAGGTTTTTAGTCTATAATCAGCTGGCTCCAAGACAGGGTGGTACTAGGCCGAAGGGCAACAGTTTTTGGAGCAGAAGACAGCAAAGGCAACAAGCAGAGAAGGGGAAAGGAGACAAGTCTCTTTCTGTCCCTTATATTACAGACAGGCTACCCACTCTAGGATGGGTGTAGCAATTACACACTTAATCCCAGCATCAGACCACAAATCAATCACAGACTCTAGATTTAGCCACTTCTAAAAAGCACCCCCAACACACACCCATGACTGCCTGAGGATTTGGGGGACATCTAGACACAAAACATAACATATTATCTCCTTGGACAGATACGTTTCTCAAAGGCAGGACTATTGGATTCTGCTTTTTGACCCAGTTTGCCAATCTATGTCTTTCAATTGAAGAGCTGAGGCTGGTAACATAGAGAGGAATTACTGAAATGTGTTGGTTATTTACAGTCTGGTTATTACAGTTATTTACAGTAGCCTTCTTTATCTGTTGGTAAAACCTTTGTGTTTCTTTTCCTGATGCTTTTTGTTATTGTTTATTCTTTGTCCTCACTAGTTTCCTCTGTGTTTAGCTGTGTCCATTTTGTTATTTCTGTCAAGAATATTTTTAAGTATTTTGCCAAGAGTTGACTTAGTCCTCATATGTCTTTTGAGCTTCTTCTTTTCATGGAAATACATTATTTCTCTATTTTGAAGGACAGCTTTGCTGGATAAGTAGATCTGGGTTGGAAGTTATTTGCTCTGAGAGCTTGAATACTTGACTCTAAGCTCTTCTGGCCTATAGGATTTGTGTTGAGAAGTCAGCTGTGATCCTAATTAGTTTACCTTTATACGTAATTTTTTTTGTTTTCTTCTGGCTGCTTTTAAAATTCTGGTATTAAAGTTTTGTTTTGTTTTTTGTTGGATATCTGGTAATTTAATAAGGATATGCCTTGGTGAGCTTCTTTTTTCATTATACTTGTTTGGTTTTCTGCTTGTATTTTAAACTCCTATACTTGAGAAATATTCTTCTATGATTTCTGAAATACATTAGTAAATCCATCTGTGCTTCTTTTTCTCTAACTCCAACTAGCCTTAAACTGGTCTTCTAGTAACTGCTGGGTAACCTATTATTTTCTTACTTTCTTTTTTGGTTTCTTTGAGCTCTTTGTATTAATTCACTGTTTTGTTCTTGGTACCAGACACATTGTCTTTACATTAGATGTTTTGGCAATTTATAAATTCTATACATTTTAAAAATTTCTGTTTGACATATTTTTTGAGGATTCCATGTCCTTGTTGAATCTGCAAAAATATGGAATATTTCACGAATTTATGTAATGTGTTTACACAGGAGTCATGCTAATCTTTTCTGTGTCATTAGTTTTAGTATATGTGCTGCTGAAGTGAGCACCGTTTTTTTTTTTTTCAATTTAACTTGCAACTGTGGGCAGAAAACATGAAAGGAAAACATTATCTAAATACTGTTTAAACAACAAAAAAGTGACCAGAACTGATAATCAAATTCAATAGAAATAAAAGAAAAGTAACCATAATTAATCAGTAAAATACTATCACTTAAATATATCCATTGCAATATAAATTTTTTATAATTAGTGATCTATTATTTTAGTTTAAAAGAACAAAGGTTTCATAATCAAAATATAAAGACAGAAGAAAATGTTTAAATTATATTTAATATTTTTTGAAACAATTTTGATTAATTTTCTATGCATCATAAAGAAAAATCTAAACTTTGAGATAGTGTATGTTCAAAAAGTTTACAATTACACACCAAAGGGATATATTTTCATGTTGGATTAAACCATTTTAGAATTTAGAAAAAAAAAACAGCCATCCCAATAATTTTATACACATCAATAATTTTATACATATCAAAAGTATCTTGCTTTTATAGGTACTTACATCTTGAGATTTAGAGTTATATATATTGATGTATTATATATTAAATATTTTCATTATTTTGAAAACCTTTGGTAAAGAGTTCTTTTAAGGTAAAAATTCAAAACCTTAAAAACTGAAGATTCTGATATCACTTTTTAAAAAATATTTTGATCACAGATCCTTAAAGTTTAGCCAAATTCTATTTCAGTATCAGAAGGGACACAAGGCTTTAAACTTCAACCATATCAAAAGCAGGTTTCTGTACAAGAAGATTAGAATTATGCTAACCTGGAAGTCAGTTGTCTTCACTTCCAAAGCCCTTCCTTACATCGCTATCAAATAATGATTTCCTTCAAAGATTCTTTATATGAGGCTTTCCAAAGGGACATAATTTCAAAGAAAATTTACTTTCTATTACAACAGTTTAAAAGGACAGAGTAAGTGGGGGTCTTCCTTTCCATAAAGAACATTTGGTTCTCTTCTAAAATCCTACTCTGCATATTAGTATTAACATCAATTACAACCAAAGTGAATTCACAGTTATTATGTTGTCCACTGTATAAAAAGAAAAGAAAGGGCACATAGAGGATTTAACATTGCTTTCATAATGTAGTTTGACCTCTGTCAGGTGTAAAGAATGAAAAAAGTAAATTCTTTTACTGTAAGTAAATTTTCCATTTCAGATTACTGGGGAAAAGTTCAAGTAGGAAAATTAATAATATAAAGCAGAAATTAAATGACATTTCAGAATAATATTTTAGTGGCAGAATAGATGTGATCAGTTTCAAATGCAAGTTTGAAAATACATACATGTCTAATTACAAATGGTGGTTTATCTGTTTCTTTTTTGAATTCATAGGGTCCCAGATTTAAATGGGCCAGCCGCCGCCTGGTGTCTTCCGATAGTTCACACATACGTCTTTTTGTGTAAGGAGATGGAGAATGTGATTTTGAAGAAATTGTAGGCTGTTCGTAGCTTTTTGCATTTATGCAATATTTACTTCTCTCAGGTGACTTGGTTTTTTTCTTTTGTGATCTTGATGTTCTGTTTAGTGGTCTGCCATGTGATTTTTCAACTGGAGCTGAATGGTAGGTAAATTTATCCTAAACATAAAAAATAATAATTGATTTAGCAGGAGGACATATTTTCTAAAGTTTTACTAGTACAAAAAAGTTTTACCAGTACAAAAAAAAACCCAAAAAAACAAACAAACAAAAAAACCAACCCGTTAAAAAGCAATTTAACCAACACACACAAAGTCTATCAAAGCCAACTAGATCAGTCCTTCCCATACGTGCAGATCCTGGGGGAGCAGAAGGATTCAAATCCATATTATCCTACATAACTCTGCATAGCAGCTAATAAATTACATTATATCAAACTTCCTTAATTCTAACAAAGACTATGAAGATTACGGTACATTATTTAACTATTTGAAAAACCCAAAAAATAAACTCAGAATTTTTTTTGGTATACTGAAAAATTAATGCAAACTTTGGTTATCATTTATATTTAAGCATTCAAATAATTGACCATACAATTTAAGAGGACTATATTTAATAACATTAAAAATACATGTTTAATTAGTTGATTATGAGAAAAATATAAAAATAGGTTTCAAGTATTATGTTATAATCATATATAACACATACAACACAAAAATCTGAAAAGCTTTATACTTATTTTAATGAAATATATTACTTGGGTTACATAAGGTGAATCGAATTTTATGGTTCTTTCCAGGTTATAATTTAATAATTCAATAAAAGCTAACCATACAACTTTAATTCTGGTCCTAGATTTGTTATAAGGGTAACAATGTAAAAAGATACTGTAAAATTTAATAACTGATACTTAATCTGGTAAAACTGGTTAGCTGTATGAATTTATTTTTTATCCTGTGGTATTGGAGATTGAACACAAGGACCACCGCACTACATCTTCATACATTTTTTAAACTTTTTATTAGTATATATTTGCAATACATGAAGTTTACATTTCATCTTAGAGAGCAGGTACATGTACACAACTCATCTTGATTCTTATTTATTTCTTTTCCCCTGTTTCCATTATTATTGTTAGTTACTGTTATTTTTAAGTTCACTTTACAATATATGTTTACATTCAATGTGAGTATTTGGTACCTGTATATGACACATCTTAAATCTTCAGCCCTCAGACTCGTGTACACTTTTCAGTTTGCAAAAATCTAGAAAAGATCTCACTAAATTGCCCTGGCTGGCCTTGGACAAGCGATTGTTCTGCCTCAGCATCCAAAGCAGTTGGAACTTGACATGTGCCACGACACCTGGCCAGTCTAAAATTCTGGTATTAAAAACAAAAGAAAAAGAAAACTTGAGCTGGAAGAGGGGGCACATTCCTACAGTTCCAGCTACTCAGCAGACTGACAGGTGGATCATTTGATGCCAGGTGTTTGAAGTCAGCCTGAGCAACACAAATTCAAAAAGTTTTAAAGAATTTTTTAATAGCTCCAATGCTGTTACTAGGATAAGCCTTTATTTGAGTAGACTCTACCTTATAAATGCCTTAATAGTTGGATCACAAGTAATGTAAGATTTCTTCATGTATTGCCTAGAATTATAAAGAAGCTTTTCAGTTAGAATAAAAGGATAATTGAGAATCACTGAATGTTTTCTAACTTTAATCATTTTTAAAAACCATTGATCCTATTTCTAATTTCTCAGTCTACTTTCTATTTATTAAGAGTATCTAAGTAAATAAAGTACAAATGTGAATAGAAGGTTTAAAACAGAAAGCTAAAAAAAAGTTTCATGGTGGACATACACAGGAAAGAAAATATATTTTTCTAATAAAAAAAATAAGCCTATGAGTTTCATACAGGCCAGCATCAGATTATTTTGTCTTTCTTTTCTTCTATAGTGCTTTACATGCTCCTGAGCCTTTTCCCACTTTGTTCAATGACTTCAAAAAGGAATGTTGAATTTCTTTCTCTGCCAGTATATGCCTGTTACATTACATTGACTCACAAAAGTAAGGAATTTTAGTAATATAAAGGATCTTTGCTGTTTACTAAAGCAATAAGCAATGAATCTTTCCAAGACTTTGTAACTAAGGCTGCTATTTCTTAGCATCAATTTCTTTGTTCTAATGATTTTTCAAATTCCCAACCTTCTTGCTCACCTAAATCTCTTTTCCTCAGTCTACTTCTTTTACTCTCACCATATTTGTTACAACAGTCTGTAAACCTCTTCCCCTCAGTCCTTTATAAATTTCTAACAGACCCAAGTGAACTCATAATGATCCATTTTATCCATGCTTAAAGTTCCTTCTTAGATTCTATCTCTGACTGTATCAGACTTAAGTAATCCAATGAGTTAGTGAGATTTGCTGTACTGCAAAGCCTGTGTGATATACCACTTCAACAAACATATACTAATAGTTATTATTAATATTTAATAAAAAACTACACTTTGCTGCAGGAAAAAAGATTAACGAGGAAAAAAACTATTTTTTTCCCAGAAAAATCACAGTATGACAAATTTTCAGCCCAATAAATTTATGATCAATTTGAAAATAAAAATGCAAAAGAAATATTTGTAATTAGTATTTGTTAAATTAAGTAACTTTACAAAGTACACTTCATTCCTCTCAAAAATCAAAATAGTTTTATTCTTATTTTTAGAACTGTGAAGGTTATTTTATAGCCACTAAAACTTTAATTATAACTAATATGCACTTGAAGAAAAAAGTGGATTCGCTACCTTTGGTAAGATCAAAGACCAGTAACATTCAAATTTTAGTGTAAAAAGTAAATACCTTTGTGCCTACTAGATAGTGTTTTCTATTTTAATTTCAACTATTATATCACCTCAATTTATCTTGCTTTAAAAATAGACTTATTGTTAGTCAGTAAACATGTAAATCTTTGTTAAAAACTGTTCAAATACAGTATCAGTTATTTTCTGTGCACTTAAGAGTTTTATCTTGGTTAAAAAAATATAGACTAAAATGTTAACTATGGTATGAACAGCAAATCCATACTAATACAAAATAAAAATTTTAAATAAAATTAAAAAGTCTTGTAAAAAGTCACAAAGTTCATTAATTATGTTATATGCTAGATATGTATACATTCTTTAATCTTTATAGCAACTTTATGTGGAATTTGAACCAAGATGTTTCTAAAGTGCATTTTCTACATTCTTTTTCCTTTTTCTTTCCCTTCCCGGTCATTTCTCTCATTTCTCTATCCTTTTTCCTTCCTTTTATTCTTCCTCTCTTCTTTCATTCCTTCCATTTTCTTCCCTCCCTCTCCCTATCCTTTTCTTTCTCCTTCTTTCTTTCTTTCTCTCTCTCTTTCTTTCTTTTCTGTGCTAGGATCAAAAACCAGGATCACGCATGTTAGGCAAGCACTCCACCAGAACTACATCTGTTGCACCAAAGCTTATCCTGTCACATTTACCTTTATAAAGACAAAATGACAAAAACTGAAATTGCAAGTCAAAAACAGAGAGTCTTGCCAAAAATTCAAAGTAGAAATGTCAGCTCATATGTGCAAGGAAACAGTAATGGATAGCTTTATATTTAAAAAGGTTGTTCCAATATGCTGTGCACTTAGCATGTATGTACTTATCTATGTGGATGCTATGTTTCAGACAAAAAGTTTAAAAAGGAGACTTTTCTACCCATCACATTAGGCATACTCTAGCATGGAGAGAAAAATTGTGAGTCCAGTCCTTTCTAACAATTTACATATGTGCACAGTACACATTTCAAAAACAAGCTAGTAAAATATCTCTGCGTTTGGCAAGCATAGATCATCAGAGCTCTAACACCTGTGTTTCAGCTTGCATTTAAAACATAACTACAGTTTAATTCAAAATTTCTATCTTGCTAAACCAAGTAAGAATGGTCCACTTAATAATTGTATAACTAAAGTCAGGTGTGGTGGTGGCCACCTGTAATCTTAGCTACTTGGGAGGTTGAGGAAGGATGATGGCTTCTGCCCATGAGTTCAAGACCAACTTGGGCAACACAGAGAGACACTACACCTCAAAATAATAATAGTAATTCTATAAATTATCTTTCTTACCTTACAGTTATAATCTCCAGCAAATTTAATTAAAAGTTGGTAATTAAGTAAATTAAGATCCTACTGCTTCCATGACAGGTCCAGTTGTGCCCTATTTAAGGCCCCTGGGCTTTAGCTGTTACTGCTTCTTCATCACAATAGGTCATTATTACCCAGTCACAACGCAATTGCACGTGAGTGATATTACTAAATAGCTTATGGACAAGGTATCATAAACATCACAAAACCACTACATGACTCAGTAAAGGTGACTAGACTGGAACATTAGATTCAAGTATCTTATATTACTAAAGGCTGCTTTCACAAACATAAAGGTATTTAGGGTGAAATGCCCCCAGGCTTCCTCTGACCTGACAGTTCCTCAGGACATAGTGCAAACAATCAGACACACTCAGGAAATGACATTCCTGAAACACCAATATCTGAGACAAGTTCCGTCACATTTTCCAAAAGGTATCCTTTGACCTTGCTGCATTAAACTCTAACTTCTACATGATGTATAGAAGCTTCCAGTTCAGTTTTCTATGGATTTCTTTATCCCAATATCTTTGTGGCAGGCTTCTTTACATTAACAAAAATAAAAATAAAAAACAGCATGGTACCATCTAAAAAAAAATCAACATTCAATTTTTCATTTATTAAGATGCAATCAGACTTAAACATCTTTATTAGTTGCTTTTAACCAAAGACTGACCAAAACAGTGATAAGAATTGCAGTCAAAATAAAGGGATATGCTCATAAATATGGAAAAATAAATCAAATTATTGAATACATTAAATAATTTTAACCTGAGTACGGCACTTCCTTGAACTTATCAGACATTCAGTAATCACTGAAGTTGTAGAAAATTCCAGCTTTGGAGCAATTCCCTGGGAGGGAAAAAGAGGGTACTATCATTAATGAACAGAATGCGATCTAATGCAACAAATTTCTGTCGAGGTTCAGCGCTGCCCTTGTTAGTTTGCACATCTTTCTAAAGACAAAGGAAATCTAGTAAGCTAAATATTAGCTAGAAAGTGTTCCACTAATGAAGACTTAGGAGTGACTATTTGTAGAGTTAAGTTTTTTAAAATTATATTCATGTGTTTCCCCTTCAGATTATTTTAAGGCTTTGAAACTATGATATATTATTGTCATAAATATATGAATATACTTAATGGATTACAGTTACTTTACAACTGAAGATTTCACCATATAATCAAGAAATAAATACCTTAATTATTAGAACCATTGATACAACCATTTCACAATGTAGATATACCATAATTATGTCCAATGTTTATCTGTCAATGAAAAATTTTAAAGGAAATATTTTGGATAGCCATGTGTTAAAAAATATATCTCCTGGACATTCAGTTTTGTTTTTTGTTTTCTTTGTTTTGTATTAAGGATTGAACTCAGGGCTTTACACTGAGCTACATCCTCAGCCCCCCCCCCTTATTCTTTCGGGACACAGTGTCTCTAAATTAACTTAGGATTCTCCTGACTCCCCTAGTTCTAGAATTATAGATATGCACTACCACAACTGGCTTATGTATGCAGTTTTTGAAAACAGAAGGACAAAAAGTGTCCTCCAATTCACCTAGCATTTTTTCCTGTCATGAAAGAAGGAATCTGGCTTCTATTTTTAGCAGCACTGTAATCATCAGTTTGAATACAGTTTTGAGACAAGTGGAACCAGTTCAAAGGGATAGTCACAAAGTACCTGAGAAAATATTTAAAAGCACATATGCTAAGCATACACCAAAACATTAAAGAATACATCTGTATCTACAGCAGTTTCACTGTAACAAGTGTGGAAATCAAACTGACCGAGGCCTCTATATTTGACCTCAACAAATAGAGCTTGTGGCCAACCGACTGTAAAGTTTCAAATATCACACCTATTACAGAAAAAATAAATCTGAGTTGTCTCAGAATTTATGTAAGTACTGCTTTTCTGCAAATATGTCTTTTATTAATGGCATCCACTGGTATGTCTGCTTGTCGGTTGTCTAATACTACAAAACATACTAGTGGAAAACATGGCAGTTTATAATATCAGTAAACACTTACTATTCTACATAGTTTCTGGGGGCCAGGAGTCTGGCAGAGATTGAGGTGGGTGTTTCTGGCCTGAAATTTCTCACAATTGCAGTCTAGACATCATTTGGGCTGCAGTCAACTAAAGGCTTCATTGGGGCCTGGCGATCTGTTTCCCAAAATGGCTTATTTACATGACTATTGGGTGAAAGTTTCAGTTCCCTTCTAGTTTTTGCCAAGAAGACTTACATCCTCATTACATAAACCCTCTCAAAGGGCCTGTTGTATTAGCTTTCTTGTTACAAGGACAAAATATCTGATACCCATAACTTAAAGGAAAAGTTTAATTTGGTGCATAGTTTGGGGAAAATTCAGTCCATGAACAGCTGGCGTGAAAGTAGAAATGGCAATGTAGGGACATGGCAGGGGAAAGCTGGCATCTAGGAGGCAGAAGGGGAAGAGAAGAGCTGGGGACAAAAATACACCCTTTAAGGCCATGCTCCAGTGACCCACCTCCAACTTCTAACAGTACATTCAGCTATGAACTCATTAGTGGATAACACTCTCATGATTCAAAAAGCTCTACCTGTGAACACAGATGTTTAAGGGACAGTTTAGATCTATACCGTAACAGCTGCTGAGCATCCTCAAGACATGGTGACTTGTTTCTCCAAGGTGAGTGATACAAAACACAGTCAACTGCATACCATTTGCTCATTAGTGTCACTAAATATAATCCAGACTCAAGGGCAGAAGATGTGGACTGTGGGAGGTTGAGGTCCTGAGGTCTGGCTGTCCGCCCTGGCAGAAGAGAGAGTCTGAGTACACTCAGACTTCCTGTTCCTCGGCACACTGAGTAGAGCATCCCTGCCAGGGCTGCCCTGCTCAGATCCTGCCCTGCAGGCAGTGCATCCCTGCCTTCCCTAAGCCTACTTCCACCCTTCCTGAAGCTCAATCCCGCCCTTCCTCTGAGCTCACTTCTGCCCTCTCTCTTCAGTCTATATATACTCCTGCACTTCCTTAATAAAATCGGATCTGAGCCATCAGCCTGATCTCCGGAGTCGTCTCTCCATTGCCCCTTGCCAGTCCCCCGCAGCCTCAAAAAGGCTGCAGTGGCCAACCTTTTTGGCAAAGAAGTATCAAAAAATTGAGCACAGGTTTCCTATCTGACAACAAATTACTTATATTTCTCTTATATGCAAAGTACATTCATGGCTTATAAACAGGGGAGGGGAGCAGAGGAAAAGGAATTCATCCTTTTACAATTTCAGCTTGAAATCCACAGTGTATCCATAATGTTGTTCAGGTATAGGTCTTAGTAGAGTGTCTAGAATATAAGCTAGGCTAAAGAGACAAGTTATCTACACCACGAATATCCAGTGCGCACAAACGCAGCAAGCACTGGATAATCATGATAAATATTCTTGTTAAAAAAGGGGGGGAAAGGTAAATAGGAAATCACCAGTCCAAAAGAATCTTTAAGTCTAGCTAGAGAAATATTGGAAGTTTCTTGATTAGGATTTACTACTATTAATGCTCAGAAATACTCATGGTTCTTGGCTTAACATTTAAGACACCTCTTCCATCTCCTGAATCATAATTCCTTTGAAACAGAAAGTAAAGCTATATAGGAGCTATATAGGGTTCTGAGCTTATGTTCAGATTTTTCATTTTATAAAGTTTCTCATCATTTCAGATCAAATTGATGGTGCTTCTATGAATATAGAGTGATGCTCTGAAATTCTTTTCTGGCTATCCTGTGAATTTTATTGGAATTTGCTCTGTTGGCTAATACACAGTTCTGTGTATTGGGCTGTTGCTAAGACTGTCAGCAACACGGTCCTTATGCATTTTAGAAAACTACGTTTGATTAAATGATTTTGTAAGGCAGTATGTTACATCTCTCCAAGGTTCCAATGAGAGATTTACAGTCATGCTTTCAGTTTCACATCAGATGGTTTCATGGAAGGCCTGGAATAATTTTTACTTAAGGGTCATTTTTTTACTGTTAGCACTGTGTCAGTGAGAAAGGCAGAAACCATCAGAGCAGTAAGTTCCAACTTTTTTTTTAACAACCTTTTCTTTTGCTTTTTTGTACCCTCTCATACTGAGCTACAAGCAGCAAAAAATAAACCAGGTGACCTCTCTAACATCAAAAAGACTGTTGGCAGTCTGTTTCACTGGCTTTCCTTCCTATCTTCTACTTTATTGCAGGTGGCTATGCTGCTAAATTTTCTGGCATGATGTACCAATGATTCCATTTTTAGTTTTCAAAAACAATGATCTCACTGTCCTGCAAAAGGTTATCTGACAGCTTCTGTGGGGATCTTCAAGCTTTCACAAATACTCTCACATAGTATTTTATCACATCAGTACCTGCACTTATACTCAATACTGTAACCCTCCCACATACTGTTGGTCACACAGTAAGTATGGATCACAAAGTCCTTCCAGCTCTGGTCCTCTCCATACAACAGTTTAAGTGTTCTCACACAGAATAGCTTGTTTCTACCAGCATAAGTGATCTAAGAGTGAAGAACATTGCAAAGCCTGTAATGACCTGGTCTCAGATGTCTAATACTATCATTGTGCCACATTATATATGTTGGTCATAGATACAGTGACTGAATAGGAGTATCCTTAGAATGAAAGAGTATCAAAAATTTTCTGTACAGTCATGTACCCCTTAATGATGGTGATATTCACTTAGAAAGAGGTAATTTGTCTTGAAATCCTGTATTACTTACACTGGTTTGTTTTGATTGGTTTTATTGTTTTATTTTCCTTGGTTCTATTCACTTAAAATAAAATTTCAAAAAATTAAAAAAAAGAAATAGGTGAGTTTTGTCATTGTGTGAATACCAGAGAGTACTTATACATGGCCTATTTACACATCTAATTCTATGGCATAGTAACCATTATATCTGCAGTCCATTATTAACTGGATAGTGTTATGGACTGCACGACTGTATTTTATTATACTTTCCCATATATTGCGGGTCACATAGGAAGTGCCAAATAGTCATTATTTTTACTGACTTTTTAAATTCCAACTGTATTGTTATGGGTTCTCCAGAGAAATAGAACCAATAGGATCATATATACAAATGAGTTTATCTTAAGAAATTACTTCACACGATTATGGGAGATGGCAAGTACAACATTTATAGGGCAGAAGGCAAGTGGGAAAGTCTAGGGAAAGTTGAAGTGCATCTAGAACATGAAATTTGTAGAACAGGCTGACAGAGTCAATCAGGTAAAATTTCTATTATGGTCTGTTATTCCTTAATTTGTCTTGTCCTACCTGTCAGGCAAATATCAAGGCTCTTAAATTGGTAGCATCAATTTTATCTAGTTTTATTCTTCTTTTGTAAACAAGAAAGAACTTTCAAACTCTTCACACTGTAATTACTGGAAGTGCTAATTTTTTTATTTTTTGCCTGAGGACTACATCTTCCAAATATATGTGACAGTAATTCAAATAAAGTAATAAAAGATGAATCCCTATTCATGTTCCAAGCATTTAAGTTTATATTGTCATCTTGGTTTAATACGGGATTTTAAATCATAAATTTAAAGTATGATTATTTCTTCACTGTGGATTTCAATATGGTTCTTGGAATATTCTTTACCACATTTATAATATAGAAACTAACTAATGGATACTGAAAATATCCCTAATGATGAATACTTTCATAGACTTACTAGTCAACTTTTATGTTTTCATCAAGGTAAAGTTGCTATTTCTTTGAACAGAGAAAACTGCTTAATTCACTATATCAACTCATATATCACTCCATTTTCCTTGCTCAGGCACCTGGAATTTTACAAAATCAGCTTTGAAATATTTGTCTAAATAATTTCTAGCTAAACAAGTTTTAACTTTCCTCCTTTAAATAGCAAGGAGTTTCTCTGTCAGTTTCCCTACATCGGAGACTTTTAAGAATAAAAATATTTTAAAATCATCTAATAGAACTTGGAAAAAGTTGTAGGAGACCACAATACTTAATACATAAACCACAATACATAAACTAATACTTAATGTAGTTTTCAAATTTAGGTACAAGAATATATACTTCCATTCCTTAAACATTTTACAATTAATCTCACTAAACTAGTAAAACACATTTCAATTATTTTAATTTTTCACCACTACAAACAATGATAAAAAGGGACATTCTTTTTTTTTTTTTTTTTTTTTTTTTTTTGGTACCAGGGAGCGAACTCGCAACTTCCTGTTTGCCAAGCAGGCACTTACACCACTGAGCTAAACCCCGGGCCCAAAAGGAACATTCTTAAGAGGGCTCTTAGTGTACCAATGAGAATATAATTAAGATAAAAACCTGGAAGGTCACGCGTTATGAGAATCTTTGTCTTCACCAAATAATTCTGATTTCTGATTTATTCCAATACACATAAGCAGCATACAACAGTTTCCAACTTTTTCCACTTTTGATGTCAGATTTATTAAAATTTGTCAGCCTTACAACTATAAAAATAAAATTACATGGTTGTTTTAATGTGGATTTCCCTAAATGCTAAAAAGACAGAGTACTTTTCAAATGTGTGTTGGTCATTCCTTAGAAACAATACTAGACAGATGGCACAGGGATGACAGGAAGAGAAATCTGAAGACTAAAAAAGCACTATAACACATGTTAATATTGGATGATACACACCTGCACTTTGTTGAATTATTTTCATTAAATTTCAGGATATTTGCAATTGTACAATTTAAAAAATAAGTTTTAAGTGAAATTACACTTTGAGTTAGTTCCTTACATTTAAGAAATTGAGGACTATGTGGTGGTTCTTGATAATGATCTTACATCAAAAGCCAATTTAGAAAATAGTAAGTACTTACTCGTAGGCCAGAAATCCTCCTCATGGTAACCTGGCGGTTTGAATCATGGTGTCCGGAAATTTGATTTGGACCCGGGAACATGAAATCTCGCGTGTTTTCCTCATATGTAGACAGTGTTTCACCCACTACAAGAAAGATACCCTATGATTCAAATTATAACAAAACAGTCTATTTAGAAAAAAAAATCAGCAAGTATAATATACGTACTGCCTGATGCCTTACTGAATATCTGCTTAGGGCCATGTTTATCTTCTACAAAAGGGATACTGAAAAAACTGTGTATTAAATGTATTGACATATAGCCATTTTCAGAAATATATATTAGTAGTTTCTTGTTTCCTGTTGCCTGCCCCTGCCTTTTGAAAGAATGATAATCATGTAAACTAAATGAGTAATTATTTAGTTTAAAAAGTGTCCATTTAAATATGTCATAATGGTACAACATTTACCCATCGAAATTTTAGTTACTATCTCTGCAACTTTTCTAGATATAATTTTTTTCTATCTATATTATAAGATCATTTTTTCTATCTATAAGATATAAGATTATGTGTTAAAAATAATTGATATATTTATAAAATTTGTGGCCACTTGAATTAGGTATACATGTAATATTTAAACATTTCCAGCTGGTTGTGGTGGCACACACCTATAATCCCAGCATGCAGGAGGCTGAGATAGGAGTATTGCCGTGAGTTCCCAACCAGGCTGGGCTACACAGTGAGCTGAAGGCCAGCTTGAATTGCCCAGCAAGACTGTCTCAAAACAAAAACAGAAACAAAAACAAAACTTCATAGTAGCATGTAGAAAAATATGGTGCTATTTTACATAAAATAAGGATTTAAAATAAATTTCTTCTGCAATCACAGAAATCACTATAGGAAAACTAAACTCTACATTTAATAATCTATGTGCTCTTGGAGTCTATAATGTTTTCTATAAAAGAAAGGTTCTAATCTCCTCCATTATTACAGAGATAATTTCTTTATCAATAAAAATATACAGCTTTAGAAAATTCTCAAAAAGTTAAAAATCAATTTTCAACTCACAATATATCCTCAAATGGTAACTATGTTATTTTCCAGTTTACATCAAGCACCATTATCCCAATCTTTTCATATATATTATTTTGCTCTACTATAACTTTATACATAATAAACTAATGGTAAAAGAAAAATCAGCACTGTTCTTAAATTGGAGAGAGGGATAAAAGATGAGACTTTAGAAAAACATTTCATTGAAATGAATTCCCATGTCAACCACTTTACCAGTTTTAATACAGTACCTGGTGGAACTAGTTGTATCAGCTCAAACATTGCTGTGTCATCTGAGAGTTTAAAGAAAAAAAAAGATTTAAGTAAATAAATTTATAATAAACAAAAATAAGTTAAACAAAAAGCCAAAGTAATCATTAAATTTAAAAATATGTATGCTTATATATAAGTAGACTGTTAATTTTATAAATATAAATTATGTCTATTACAGTGGTAAGTATAGTTAGGCTTATTACAAAAGTCCTTACACTTTTCACATGTGAAATATTTTATAAGAAATTTATAAAAATAAGAAAAAATACATTATGTCTTTTTATCCATGAAATATAAATAACCGCTTCCTTCCTTTAAATGCTACCATGAAATGTCTCATTCATTCAACCTTTTACCTATATATTTAATCTATGAAGAAAGACTACATACTCCCTTTAAGTCATAACTTTGGGCTGTAATGCAAAAACAAAAAATTAGGTGGGCCTTTTATCTTAAGAACCTTGAATTCTACTAGGAATATTTTATTAAATGAAATATTAAATGAATATTAAATAAATATTACCTGAAAAACATAAATGAATTTGTAATTACAAACTATAAGTATAAGGAGGGAATTGCAGATAGTGCTGTGAGATAATGTACCAGTAAGACCTAATCTAGTTAGGCAGTCAGGATTTCTCTGAGCAAGTGCTTCTTAGACCTAATCTACAGCATGAGTAAGTATTATAAACTGGGAGTCAGGTGGCTACGGAAGTAGTTTCCTGAGCAGAAGGACAAGCATATGCAAAGGATTTTAATACAATAGAACAAGGTAATCTGGGAGACTGGGCAGTTCAAAACTTAAACCTCCTGTTACAATCAACTGGAAAAAGCAGACAACTAAAAGGTCTGCTTGAAAGCATGGGAGATCTAACAAAGCACTTTAAAAAAATTAAGTCTGAGACCTTGTATAAGAATGAAATTCAGGGACAGTGCCTGCCATTTGAGGCTGATTTTCCCTGCTGGTCTTACAATTTTGATAAAAGCAGCTAAGAGGTAAGAAGCTATGAAAAGCTTTTGATACATTCATGAAGTAGAGGAACAAAAACTGGACTATCGTGTCCTTGAAAAGAGAAGAAGGAAACATCTAGAAATAAGAAGCAATGGCCTGATAAGTTGGTTGGATTGTAGAAGCACAGCAAATAGACCTAATTGTAAAGAATAAACCAAAAATAAATAACCACCTTAGAATTAGCACCCAAATTTGATAAATCCCAAATCCTGTTAGAATTAACATAACCCCACAAATTGCTACTGTCCCCTATCAATCTACTAAAACAATTGTCAGTTTTATCTAAAGAATAAGTAAGACAAAATTATTTCTAAAAAGTTTAGAGCCTAACACTCAAACAAAAGTAACTGGACATAAGAAAATAGATAATCAGGTTAAAAATCCAAGATAAATGAAATTAAAGCAGAAAAACAGAAGCTCTAGAAAATGGGGACTCAAAATCTGCTTAATTTGACTTGCAGTTTATAGTTTGACATGTAAAGAGTTCATAAATCTTCATCTTACAAAGTAAAAAGCTAAATTAATCAAAGGAAAAAAGAATATTTAGAACAACAGTATCATGGACTATACCTAAATTAATACCAGAGATCCAGGAGGAACATTAGATACCACCAAGGATAAATGGTCAAAAAGACCTACACCTAGGTATATCATCTTCAAACTTCAGAAGTTCAAAAGTACAAGAAACACCCAAACCTACAAGAGTAAGCAAACCTACAAAAAACACCAAACCTATAAAAAAGCAAGTATAAAAAATACATCTGACTTCTCAGAAATCATGCATAAAAATAAAGCAAAATATTTTAAAAATGGAAAGAAAACAAAATCAACCTAGAATATTGTATCCTACAAAATTAGCTTTCAACACTGAAAAAGACATTTGCCAACAACAAAAAAGAAAATTGAAGGGATGTGTTGCCAATAGACTTACCTTCCAAGAAATATTGAAAAAAGTTTTTCAGAGGAAAATTATATAGATCAGAAACTTGGATCTATAAAGAATGAATAAGTGATGATAAAATGAAAATTCTTATTGCTTCCTAGTTGATCTAACATATAACAGTTTCTCCAAATAGTAACAGCCACAATGTATTCATTATACATGTTTGTGTGGGTTTATATATAAATGAATTGAATAACAGCAATAACCTAAGAGACAGAAAGAAGTACAACTATTTTTAAGATACTTATACTTTCCATGAAGCTGCGTGGTGTTATTTGAAAGTGTATTTAAATTATTTGTAAGTATCTATATTCTAAACTCAATGGCAATCACTAAAATAAGGAAAAAAAACATAAAAGGAAAAAAAAAACATCTAGCATGCTAAGAAAGAAAGTGGAATCACATATAATCCTACATTAAAACCACAAAGACAGAAAAGAGAGATAAAACAGGAACAAAAACCATGACAAAAACAATAATAAAGTTAGTAGATATTAATCAGCTATATCAATAATAACCTTATATGACAATAGTTAAATGTACTAGTTAAAAGAAATTGTGAGAGTGAATCAAAACACAAGATCCAATTATGCATTATCTAAAATCCCTACACTAAATAAAATATAAGTAGGTAGAGATAAATTATACAATAATCTATTACCAAAAATGCTATAATGAAGAATTTATGAAGACATTTTTCATAAAAAAAGGTGAAGAAGTTCAGAAATAAAATTGGAGAAAAACCAAAAAGCTACAGTGTAGTAAAAAGTGAAATTATTGTATTTCCTATAAAATGAATGTGTGGTTTAACTACATATTAAATTGAAATGTATGACACAGATAGCATATAATCTTTAGAAGACAAAAACAAATAGTTGTAAAATTCTTCATTGGCCTAGAAAAAGTAAAGATGAAAATATAAATATTTTAATAAGTTAAAGATGCATATTGTAGTTTCTAAAAGAATATGAGTTCAAACTAATGAAGGGTTAAAAACAAAACGAGTCAATATTTAATAGCCTACTTAAACAAAGTGGTATATTTAAACAAAAGTAAATCACAATTCTTATTTAAAACTTTAATTTCAGGATAATCTTGATTTGTGTGAAACTTTAAGACTATAGAGATTATTTTGTGCAGTGTACACCAGTGACAGGATCTTGTAAAACACAATTATCACAATAACTGAAACACTGAAACAATCCACTGATTTTAATTTCTCCAGTTTACTTTCACTTGTTTTTGACTGTATATGCATACATTTAGCTCTATGCGATTTTATCAGCTATCTAAGCCCATTAACCCTTACCACAACAGAGACATAATGGTTCCATCACCACCGGATGTTTTATGTTTCCCTTTTGTTACCACATCCTTCCCCATTCACCCTAATTGTTACTTACTAAACTACCTGACAGTTCTATAATTTTATCATGTTTTTTAAAAATGATCTAAATGGGCCAATTTAAGATATAAAATTTTAGAAACTGTCCATGTGGTACTCATAAGAGGCATGTATAAAATATAAATATAACACAGGAAAAAAATATAGCACATGATAAAAGACAGCAGGTTTGGCTATACTATAAAAGATGAAGAAATCTTTAAACCAAATACAGTATATTAAGACAAAACATTTGATTGAAGACAAAAGAAAAAAAGACACAAATTACAAATATTGGGAATGAAAAGAGAGACACAGAGATACTTAAAAATATTAAGAGGATATTATAAAGGATTTCATAAAATAGCTAACATAAACAAATCAACCAATAACAAATGCTGGTGGAGCTGTGTGGGAAAAGGAACACTTTTACATTGTTGATGGGAGTGTAGAATGGTACAACCACTGTGGAAATCAGTGTGGAAATTCCTCAAAAAACTAGGGTTGGAGGTCCCATTCAACCCAGCTATTCCCCTTCTGGGTATTTTCCCAGAATTCAAAACATCACACCACAGTGACACACATGCAACCATGTTTATAGCTGCACAATTTGTAATAGCCAGATCTTGGAAACAAACCAAATGTCCATCAACTGAGGAATGGATAAAAAAGATGTGGTATTTTTATACAATGGAGTACTACTCAGTCATAAAGAGCAATGAACTCAAGGCTTTTATAGGTAAATAGATGTAACAAGAAACCATACTCAAAATGATCGTGATGTAGCACTTAACTCTTGACAAATTAAATACTACAAATATTCTTTCAAAAAATATACTGCTCAATTAGAAATACCTATAAACAATACAATAATTTTATTTCCATCTTATTTTACACTGTCCATCAAATAAACAACAGATGGGCTCTAAAGCAAAATGTAAAAGAAAAAGGAACAATGATTCCAAGAGATTATGTATATGTTCATAATTTAGAGAATGATTTCATAAACATGATCAAAAAAGTAAACACAAGTAAAAAGATTAATAAATGAAACCACATTACCAAGTCAGACTATATTTAAAAATGTTCATAAAAAATATGTTCATGAAAAGAACAAGAACAACTAAAGAATTAAAAATGCAAACCATGTAGTGGAAAGATATTTGTAATACACAATTGCAAAAAGCCCCTAACTAAAAATATAGAGAAGTTAGTAAGAAAGGAGCAAACAATCCAATACGAAAATGGGTAAATGACAGACACTCATCAAAAAAAGTCTCTTTTGTCCTTAAAGGAATGTAAAATAAAATAAAATAACTAGTTGTTCACTCTCTTAATGACTAGCATTTAAAATTCTAACAATGCCAGATGTTTACAAGAATGTAGAGAACAGAACTTTCATCAGCAATAGTAAGAATATATATTACGAGAGCAACATTATAAAACTAACATTATCTACCTATGTTAATTGCCAAACCCAGCAGCATTCCTCTTCTATGTGTACCCCAAATAACAGTGCATGTACATGAGCACTAATTATGCATGACAATATTATTTATGACAACAAAAAGCAGAAATAACTTAATCATCCCTCAATAAGTTAGAGTATCCCTCAATGCCCAAAAATAATACAATAAAATCATAGTCCAAAAATGAAATACTATACAGTATAAAGATGAATAAATTATAGTTGCAACAGATGAATTTCTAATCAAATGTATGTAAAAACAAAACAAAAACAAAGCACACCATATGATTCAATTTATTTATTTTTTAAAGTAGGCAAAATAAACTAAAAAATAAGTCATTCAGAAGTAAATTCTTTTGTGAAACAGGGAGGAAACAGAGGTTGGGAGGCAGTTAAAGGGCAGCTTTCTGGAGTTCTAGCAATGTTCTGTTTTCTAAGGTAAGTTGTAGGTGCACAAGTGTCCACAGTGCTATTTCAATGAGTTATAGACATATTTGAGTTTTGAGCAACTTTCTATGCATATGTTAAGTTTCTATATCAAAAACTTGAAAAATTATTAATGTATGCTTACAGAGACAATAGGTTAAATGTATCTATTAATTTGTAGTACCTTCTGAACTTTCACTAATATAATAATTAAAAAAGATTAAACACACACACCAATTTATAACAAAATCAGAGTGAAACACTTTGAAAAGTGGTAACTGAGACAGATTAAGCTCATAAATGGAAGCTTAAGAAACAACTCATTTTGTAATGAGTAATCCTATAGACTTATTAATATGGGGTGCTAGTTATGTATGGAGATAACAAGTCAATGGGCTACAATCCAGCAGAACACACAAACCCTCAGATTCTTCTTCAGTTTACACTGTCAGAAAATTGTCTTTCTCAATGTCAAGGAAAATGACTAGAAATTTATTCTCTAAAGAAACAATGAGAAAAAAGAAGTTACTGGAATGAAAACAATAGGCACAGATTATAAAACCACATAGATGAAAAGTTAGGACTACATACTCAGATTTTTCTATAGCTTTGTCCTTTATAGGATTGTAAAATCAAAGACTGTCAAGCTTATTATAGCCTCTGGGAGCAAGATATAAATTATTTTCCTACTAAATATGACCAGTCCAAGAGGAAAAAATAAAAGGATGCCAACATTCTAATTTTCCAATAAAATGGCACAAAGAAGTCATGCCACATTTAAAGTTCACATAGACAACCTCCACCCAAGAAGAATCCTTAAGCCTTTATAATTTCCAGCAGCAGACACCTCTGGCACATAACTCCCCAAAGCATTTTTATTCTACATTCTTTAATATGAACACATCAACAATTTAAAGTACATTCTTATATGAAAGAAGCAAAAACAGAAAAATAGGAGCACAGACAAGAGGGCTATAAGTGTTCCTGAATAATCTCAATAAAAGTACATACAATAAAATTAAACAGCAATACGCAAAACCTACAGGTTCATATTTATAGCAAACCCTTCCCCATCCTCATCGTGGTCCAGGAAGGTTTATAGTTGTAATCCAATGGAGAAGTTATTGGAATTCTAGTGAAATAATTCCAATCTACCACTTTCAGTGCAACCCACGGTGAGAATAAAGACCCCAAGACATATATACAGTTGTGGGGAGCCAAGGAGTCCTAGGTACAGCCAAAATGGTGTTCACTGGAACAAAGGCCACAACCCAGAGCCCAATCCAGGTTTTATTAATTCTCCATGAGGGGAGTGGCTCGGGGATGAGTGACAGAGTGATGGGAAATATGTGACTGTCATGGCTACTGTGAGCTGGGCTAAATAGGAGGTTTCAGATCACCTCTGTGATAAACAGAGGACAAAAAAATGCAGACAGCAATCTGCATCAAATAATTTGGGGTCTGTGCTTCAGTTCTGATGTACAAACAAGGTGACAATATATCCCTAAAAAGCCTAAAATAAGCTTTAGAGACAAACCAGTAATAGTTACAAGATTTGTGGGGTTAACAGAATCTGTATAGAAGGAAAAAAAAAAAAAGTACAGGGTTTTTGAAAGGACCAGAAAATGATACAGTTTGAATCTTAAATGTCCTGCAATGATCCATAAAAGAACTGTGCCCTAGGACAGTGTTTTTTGGAAAGTAACGGATAAGAAGTGGGCCTGGTGTGAGGTCTTTGGGTTACTGGAGATGTGACTGTAAAGGGGACTGTGGGACCTGCACCTCTTCCTTTTTGCCTTTCTTTCATTTCCTGGCCATGAAATGAGTGGTTCTGCTCCATCACACAAACCCATTGTAACAGGCTGTCTCATGGCAAGTCCAAAAGAAAGAAGGCTAACTGATTGATCTTGGACTAGAACCTCAAACCTATGAGCCAAAATAAACTCCTTTGCTTTGTTAGTCGATTATGACAAGTATTTGTGATAGTGATAGAAACTTTATTCATACAGAAGAGAATCCCTCAGTAGTCAGTATGTATTCACTGGGAAACATAACCATCAATTTGAGAAAAACAGATGGGATTGCCCATTACAGTATCTGGTAATCCTTTAGGACTACAAACCTGGTCAGGCATAATGGTATATATCTGTAACTCCAGTTACTTGACAGGCTGAGACAAGAGGATTGTAAATTTGAAGCCAACCTGATCATCTAAACTATAACCTGTCTCAAAAAAAAGAAAAAAAAAAAAAAAAGAGCAGGACTAGAGCTCAATGATAGAGCACCCCTAGATTCAGTCCCAGTACCACCAAACAGCTAGTGAACCTGACCACCCATGTTCTAGTGCAGGGTAGAGGTAACTCGGATAAACTAGTAAACAGATAAACATTACACAGAAAAAGTGAATTAGAAAAAAGATGTCCTACAGATTCAATGTAATCCCTATTACATTAGTCAGTTTTTCATCTCTGTGACTGAAATATCTCACATAAATAGCTTCAAGGACGAAATGTTTCAGAAGTTCTGGTCCACAGCTAGCTGCTTCCAGAAGTGGAAAGGCAGGATAGAGGAAAGCTGCGTAACTTGTGGCAGCCAAGAAGCAGAGAAAAAGGGAATGAGCCAGAAAAGAAGGGACTGAGACCAAGAAAATATCCTTCCCAGCTACACTCCCAGGAACCTACTTCCTTCCATCAGGCTACCTCCTAATGGCATCTTCAGCTATAACCTTATCAATGAATCAATCCATTATGAGGTGAGAACCTTCCAGTGATCAACCTCTGAATATATGAGTCTTTTGGAAGACACTTTTGATCCAAATCATAATACCTCTCAAATTACAGAAATCAAAGAGAAATGTAAACAATACATATAGAACTCAAAAAATCCCAAATAGCTAAAACTATGTTAAAAACAAACAAACAAACAAAGAGGATTCACATTTGCTCCTTTCAAAACTTACTGCAGAGCTACCAAGATCCAAACAGTACAGGGCTGACATAAAGATAAACACATAAACTGATAAAAGGGAATAGAGACTTCAGAACTAAATCCTTACTTGCGTGGCGGTCCAGTGATTTTTGACTTGATCAAGAGGAGACTGACACTAATGAGGAAAAGACAGTCTTCAAAAAATGGTAGTGAGAAAACTGCATGCTCACATGCAAATAAACATACTATTTACCAAAATTAATATAAAATGAATCAGACAAGTGTAAAACCAAAAACAATAAAATTCATAGACAAACACACAGGAAAAACATCTCACAATACTGGATTTGGCAATGAATTCTCAGATAATACATAAAATGTATCAGTAACCAAAGAAAAATTTGGACAAATTAGAGTTCATTATCAACAGAGAAAAAAGGAAGGATAGGATAAAATATTTGTAAACCACATACTGGAAGAGAAATATCCAGAATATATATATTAAAAAAAGAAAACTATCTAGTCAAAAATAATCATAGAACTTGAATAGACATTTCTCCAAAGAAGATAAGCAAAAAGATGCTCAACATCACTAATCACCAGGAAAATGCAAATCAAAAGTAAAATATGGTACTACCTCACACTCACTGGAATGGCTACTAACATTTTCCAAATGTGAAAAAGAAAATTTTAAAAGAAAATAACAGAAAATAGCAAGTGAAGAAGCAAAGAAATCAAAACTTTGTGCAGTTGATGGGAATATAAAATGGTAAAGCTACTAGGGAAAACAGTAGGCCAATACCTCAAAAAATTAAAATAAACTTTTAATATATTCTAATAATTCCCATATATTCCAGTAATTCTACATATAGAATATACACCAAAGAACTGAAAGTGTAGAAATTAAAATAGTTATTTGTATACCCATATTTAGAGCAGCATTATTCACAACAGCTAAAAGATGGAACTAACTCAAGTGAATCAGTGAGCAAAAGGTAATGTATACATAGAGCAAAATACTATTTATCCTTAAAAAGGAAGGAAATCGTAACATGCTACAATATGAATCTGAACCTTAAAGATATCCTACTATGTGAAATAATCCAGTCAAAAGAGGACAAATACCATGTGATTCCACTTACAAAAGACACTCAGCATAGTTGGATATAGAGACAGAAAGAAAATGGCTGATTGCCAAGGACTAAGGAGAGAGGAAAGTAAGATGTCAGTATTTAATGAATACAGTTATAGTTTTACAAGATAAAGTTATGGCAAGGTACAGTAGTGATGGTTGCACAACATTATAAATGTGTTTAATACTAATGGACTGTATACTTTTAAGTGATTAAAGTAATAAATTTTCTGTTATATCTATTTTATCTCAATAGAAATCACTTCAGAGAAAAGACCTTAAATTATAAAAGATAAATCTTTATAGAGAATTATTGCTGCTGGTAACTAAAGAATATATTCATGTAAACTACATCTACCAGAAATGTTATACAATTAATTTTATTTTAAAACTGCCCTTGATTTTATAACTAAGGACAATTTTCTTTATTCCTCTGTAAAAATCTCATTTTCATATACACTTTTAGTGTGAATTACAATTAAATGCACTAAAATATTCTAGAAATCCTACTCATGTATAGTAAATCAAAAAGCTAGAGTAATTACCTTAAGAAGAAGCACAAGATTACTGTTGTTAACCCTCCATACGAGCAATAATAATAATAATAATAATAATAATAATAATTTGCTTTGAATATCTATTTACCTTCCTTAACTTACATTGGTTGGAAGGCATTTGCTGTTGTGGATATCAATTATGAATTTTGTATTCTAAAGCTCTCCTAAGGATTGTGTCAGAGATACTCTCATTCACAGACTTTGAAGGATTTATTCTCAACCTTTGAGCCCTCAGCTGAAAGTATGTTAATCCTGGACACCAGGTAAGTACTAATTCATAGAAGTGAGGAAGCAGGGGCTCTAATGAAATTGCTACTTTTTCTTACAAGCAAGAGTACAGGGACACTACATAAGCCACTCCATTATACATAAAGATCATCCAAATGTTGAAGGGAATATGGCCATAACAGCTATTCTATTATAAACTCTCAAATACAAAATACATTCCCAATCAAAGGATTATACACTACCGATATTTCTCAATAGGTTAATTCTAATAGTCATAAAAATAGTGATGTGAGGAAGTCATATGATACATTTGTACTTTAACTCCTTAAGTATCAAATACCAGTAATGCCGTGTGCACCAGGTATACAGCAGAGCAGCAAACAAAAGAGGAAAAATGTCTGCTCTTATAAAAGCATCATATATTCAGGCAGAAAACAATGTATTCATCAGTGCTAGCAAGAAAAAAAGACAAACTCATTCTTTTTCCCTGAGGAGTATCCCTTTTATGCCTTCTTTTTAAATCAAAAATACTAACAGCATATATGTGTTAGTCAGATTTTTATCACTACCATAAAATACTTGCAACAACTAACTTAAATGGAGAAAAGGTTTATTTTAGATCACCGTTCAAGAGGTTCCAGTCCAAGATCAGTAGCCACCTTACTCTGGGTGTCTGGTGGGTGCAGCATATCATGGCAAGAGAATGTGGTAGAGCAAAATCATTCACCTCATGAGCCAGAAAGAAGGCAGAAGAAGACATGGAGGGTTCTCAAATGCCCTCCAGAGACACACTCCAAGTAACCTAAAGACTTCCCAGGAAGCCCAACCTGCAAAGGTTCTACATCTCCCAAAATCACCACCCTGAGGACAAACCTTTAACAAACAGACCATGGTGGAGGGGATTTAATATTCAAACAATAGTAACGTCATTTACTATCAAAAAATCCTGTTACAAGAGACATAACTCTAAAGATAATGAGACAGAAATGGAAACACTGACAGAGGGGGATACAGATACAAATATAGATATAGATAGATAATAGAGATTAGATATAGATATACATAGAGACATAGATATAGACATTATGAGAAGGCTTATCTGATTATGATAAATTTAAGCAGTGAATGAAAATAAGCACAGGAACAAACAGTATGTATTATCTGGAGGAAGAGTTTTTCAACCAGCATATTGGCAGTTGTGTGTGTGTGTGTGTGTGTGTGTGTGTGTGTGAACAATCTGTAAACCTTTGGGGACACAAAGGTTAAAGAAATAATAACACCAAACAATTAGGTAATATTTTGAAATTAATGGAAATTTAAGATAAAATTTCTGAAACACAGATTCAGGGAATATATGTAAATTAGTTTTAAAAGCTTATGTTAGAAAAGAGTATGTAAATCAATCATTTAAGCTCTGTCTCAAGAAACCAGAAAAGGAAGAGAAAAGCATATTCAAAGTAGGTAAAAGGAATAATAAAGATCAATTTAATAAAAATGAAAGTAGCAAGAAAACAAAAATCATTGAAACAAGAAAAAAACTAGCACTTCAAAAATACCGACAAAACATACTATCTGAAAACTTTTAGGCAAAACCATCCAATGAAAAAAAATAGAAAACACAAATTACCAAAATCAGGAATGAAAAGACCATCACTATTAATCCTATAGAAATTAAGAGAATCACAAAGAAAAAAGTATGAGCAACTTTAAGGAAACAAACATCCTAACAAATCCATAGAAAGACAAAAATATCAGAGCAAACTAAAGAAGAAAAGATACATAATAAAAGTTTAAGACACTAATCTAAAACAGAGATTGTGCAGAAAAAAATCTCAGATCTATATATATTGCTTTACTGGCAACTGCAACAAATATTTAAAGATAAAACAGTAGTAATTTTCATAAACCTCCGGGAAATAGACAAACAAAGACCATTTTTCAATTTATTATGTGAGGTCACTAATGCCTGGCTAACAAAGAAAGAATATAAAACTACAAGGTAATGTTCATCATAAATACAATCGTCAACAAGATATTAGCAAACTGAATCCTGGAAAATATAAAAATATAAAAAAGGTTGTACACCATAATCAATTGGGATTTATTCCAGGAGTTAAAGGTCAGTTTAACAATGGAAAATTCATTAATAAACAATATTAGTAAAATAAAAGAGAAAAATACATGGTCATCTTGACACAGAAAAAACATTTGAAAAACCTTACACCAACTGATGATAAAAATACAATTACCCAAAGAAAGATCTTTTTATCTTCTAGTAGGTATAGAGGATCTTCTGATAAAGGGTATCTACAACAAAACGAAAGCTAACATACTTTGTGGAACACTGAATATCTTTCCCCTAACGTCACAACAATGCAAGAATATTTGCTTTCACTACTAGTGATCATTGTACTGCAGGCTCTAGGCTGGTGATTGCGAATCTTTTAGAGCTCTCAGTGAGTACAAACAGCCCACTGCAACAGTGCAGTAGGTTCGCCAACTCCTGCAGGCACGGGGCTCAAGATTTGTAACAATGATTTTTATTTCTACAGAATAGTAAATAAGAATTAAAAACAAGTTAAAAAGATAATTCTATTCATGATAGCATTAACTCAAATAAAATATTTAGACACAAATTTAACAGAAGAATCACAAAACCTGAAAATTAAAAAACATTACTGGGAAAATTAAAGATGGTCTAAAACATACATGTATCATGTTAACAGATTAAGGATATGATAATCTGGAAAAGTTAAGTCTGCCCAAAGCTATGTGTAGATTTAACACTAACCCTTCAACGCAATCCCTTATCTAATTTCCTTATCTAATTTCCAGACAGCTTTGAAATTCCCGTGCTGACCCTACTATACATGGTATGCAAAGGCCTAGAAATAGAATCAGGCGGAATGACACACACATACACAAGCTGAAGGACAAATACAAGCTTTGAAGTAAGTACTTTAATAATAACTATTACGCTACAGTCAGCGAGACAGTATTTTTGACCAGGATAGACATATAGGTGAACGGAACAGACTAGGGAGTGCAGAAGTAAAATCCTCATATTTTATAGTGAATTATTTTTCAGTAGACATAAATATAACTCAGTGAGGGAAATGACAGTCTTTTCAACCAATGATACTAGGACAAATGAATACTCAACTACAAACAAAAAAGAACCAGCCTCTCATCTCACACCATATAAAAAAATTAACTCAAAATTGTATCACAGTCCTAAAACTATGAGATAAAACTATGAAATTTCTAGATGATAGGAAATATATTCATAGATTAGATCAATGATGGCAAGATTTTCAGAGCTTTCAAAGATACACAATCAGCTGTGGCACCCATCCCGTACGCTAGCCATCACTGGCTTAGAAAAACGTTTCACAGATAGGACAGCAAAAGTATAAACCATAAGAGAAAAAAATTTAAATTACATTTCTTAATTTTTACTCTTCAAAAGACACCACTAAAAGAATTAAAAGATCAAAATCTGAGAGAAAATATTTACAAATTAGGATTGCTATTCAGGATTCTAAAAAGAAAAAATGCAAAGAAGATGACCCAATTCAAAATGATTTATATAAACATTTTACAAGAAAAGAGATATGGAGAAGAGACAAGATGGTGGACTGGTAGGTAGCAGGAGAGAGACCCTCTCTGAGAGAGACAGCTCAAATGCCAGAATAAAACACCCTGGAGAGACCCAAACAGAGAGAGATAGACTCTCACAACACAGAAAGAAACTAAAGCGCAAAAACCCGCTCGAATAAGAGGTCCTGGGGCTACTATTAGTGAAGATAAGATTGGGTGAGCACGGCACCCGCCTCGAGACGCCTGAATTCCCCCTGAATTCCGCCCGACCGGAACAACTGATCCGCGCTGAAGCGACTGGCTTGAGCCGCCGGAGCCCTGAACAGCCCGGCGTGCAGCTCGCCGGGACCAGCACTACACACGACCCACCCAGAGGCACCGTGAATTCCTACCACAGCCGCGCTGAAGTCGGAGGTCAGGTAGTCCAGCAGTTCTCGGGGACGTGGTGAGTGATGAGAATAAGACCCTACCACGGGAAAGGGGAAACCGACTGGACGACATGTTGGATTTGGGCAGGACAGCCCTAACTCCATAAGGAAGTGGCTTCAGCTGGTTATTCCCCTCCAGAGCAGATTGGTGGAATCTGCTTGAAATAGGCCACGCCCCTGGTGGGGACCCAGTTACTTCCCTCAGATCAGTGCACAGACGCAGTGAAGGTCTGCAAAGGTTGACTGGCCCAGAAGGGAGGAGCTAGCGCACACTGCCCGTGGGTGAACTCTAATCTCTGATAACCTATTGAAGAGGGCTAAAGCTTCTAGCCTGCACCCTCTAGAGGAGCCTTAAACAACAAGAAAAGGGTCTGGGAATTACACTGTACACTTGTATGGAAGGAACCAAAAACATGACGAAAGGGAGAAATAAGAAAACACTCCCAGCCCCCAACCCTGACAACATTGATCCAGGAGAGGTAAATACAAAAGAGACTGAGGGCAGCAAAAAAGCAACATCAAACACAGCATTAGCGGACATAAAGAGATATATTCAAGACCTCATAAGCGGGACCAAAACTGAAATATTAATTCAAATTAAACAAGAGATAAGTAGATTAATAAAAGAAGGGCTGGGTACCTCTCAAGAAGACACAGACAGAAGAATAGAGGAACACAAATGGAGAGAAAAATTTATTGAAGAATTCAGAA
>PVJX010006739.1:0-75421 GCA_004027295.1 Dolichotis patagonum
GGCCAGCAATATAATCGAATGTTGGCACTGGGATAGGTTGGTCACCTGGGACAATATCTATGCCGGGCAGGAGGGAAGCAGTCATGCATGTACCTGTCCAATTGGATGGAAGATAAGTGTAGGCTGTATTATTGCCGCAGACAAAAATGTGTCCTGTTGCGGGGGGAGGTACTGGGGGCCCGTATGATTGATAAATGAGACACAGGCAGCGGACAGGAGATGGCCCATATCTATAAGGGCGGAATCATTTTGAAGAGAGCCCTGTAGGCAGGTAATGGATATGTTAGGTGTTATTAATGGCTGGACCAGAAATGATTGGGAAGGTCTACAGGTGAGATTATGTGGGTCATGAGAAAGGTCAATTGTTGAGTTGGAGGGGATGGCTAAGGGCATAGGAGTGCCTAAGGCCATACATAACCAGCAATCTTGTGCTAAAGTAGGGTTAGTGAGATTAAGTACATGGTGAGTGGCTGAAAGGATATCATAAGTTTGTGGGTCTAAATCCATAGGGCGAATATAACCTGAAAGATCTTTTTTCATTTCTTGGCAGAATTTTTCCCTTATCCTTTTCTTTTGACACACTTCACCAGTCTGTTAAAGAAGAGGCAGCTGGGTGTTGCCAACTCTTGACACCCAAGTTCAACAAATCTTTGGTTGAGAATGTTTCTTTGATGACTCATAACTTAATCCCAAAATAAAATACCTCACCAGTCTTTCTTCCTTAGAGAGAGTATAGCCGATGCTAAAACTGGCTTTGTGTAAAACAAGCAAAAGCAATAATAGCCAAAAGCGAATTTCAGACATTCCTTTCCCTTCATTGGGTTACAATGTAGATCCCTATAATTAACATGTTTCTAGCTTGTTCTTTGTTTAAACCATATGTGTAAAGCTAAGTTTGAAGCAATTAAATACACTATACAATAGCACGTCAATGGTAGAATTTACTTCAGTTCCTGCGCATATGATGAACCCTCAAAAGTATGTGTACTTTGGAAACAAATGCTCAAGTAGGTTTATAAATGATGCATGTTTCTTTTTCAGAGTTAAAAATTAGAATATTCTTAGAGTTTCTTTAAAATATCTTCTTTATAAAGTTTTTTTAAAAGTTATCAAGGAAAAATTATTTTATCTAAAATCAAAGCAGTGTATTTTGGATTCAACCACACTGAATGATAGTTTAAAGGATCATTATTGACAGATATTTGGTGACCATACAAATCTTTAATATACTTCATTAGACTTTTTGTAATTCTATGTCTAAGTCTGTGATTTTTTCAATCTTAGAGGGAACCCAAGTTGATTCTAAAATCAAAGAACAAACAGAAGTTCAAGTGGGTTGCAAACTTGGCAAAAACATTTTCTGCCAAGAAATAAAAAAGAAGTCAGTCTCAAAATCTGTTACAATGCAGGCATCTTTGCTTTTGTAAGAGCAAAGTACGGGAAAAAGGAATCATAGCATCACATAATGGAACTAAATATATACTGTGTTACTAAAGATATTTAAATTGCTTCTCTGAAATTAGGTCAAGAATGTAAACTCCGTTAGAAAAATCAATGTGGAAAAAGCCACCTAATGTACACCCTCATACTTTCAGAGTAGGTGTGTAACCGTATGTTCTGAGCACAGCGAATGATAACAATTTGCATTGTCATCTCTAATCTGGTACTAGTACATAAAAGTAAGTTTGTCTAACATATTCTCTACTGTTGCATTTTACCATTGGTAGGTTCCTGACTGTCTTTTCTATATTATGCTTCTCTTGCTAATGTGAATGTTACAAGTGCAGATATACTATATTTGATTTTTTTTTCTGTAGTACTTATTCAGGATATCTCTTTTGAATGATTTTTAATGTTTGAATAAAAGCTCTTTTTTATGTGTCAGTAGAATTGAGCTCTAAATAAAAGAGCCAAGCCAAATAGATTTAATTTTAAATGTGCTCAAAGACACTTATTTTAAGGCAGTTTCACTCTTTATAAGATCTACTAAACACCCTCGGAGTTCATTTTTGGAACATCAGTCTGTGGACTTCTAGAGAATAGATGTAGTCTTAGAGTCTTTGCATCTTCTAATCCATCATATTGCCTAACATACTGCAAATATTCAAAAACTATATGTTTGTCAAATGAACAAATACAACTAAATTTCTTCTGGAGGATTGCTAAGTCATCCACTTTAAGATTGCTGCATTTCATTGCTAAAGGGTATTCCTTGTGAATGGTCTGTGTTTGAAGGTTTTCTGTTGCAGAGATATTCTGGCATTTACTCCTTTACCATAAAATTAAAGTAGCAAACATTCACTGTCGTGTTCCCTAACATCTACTTTATTCTTAAGCTGTAGTTTGTCCACTAGACAAGACCTTCGGAGGCTGGCCTCTGTGTTTCAGCCCTCTTCATTGTCCAGTCCTGTGGTTGGCACAGAGGAGCCAATCAGTAAATGATGGCTTCCCATGAATAACTGAGACTATGCAAAAGAATTGTATCTGAACTTAAAATAACTTATAATCTATAAAAGGCAATGTTGGGGTGGGAAAAAGAAAGAAAGAAAAAAGAAAAGAACATGGAGGACATTCTTTAAAGAATCATCAAAATGCAGGTAAACAGGCCAGAGATAAAAGAATTAAATTTGGCAGATATGGAAAGCAATGTGCTAACTCCCTGTTCATCTCTCTTGCCAGCAGAATGCTTTGACATACCTAAAATATCAACCTCCTTTTCATTAAAAATACCCTAATGTGAATTAAAGTGGAAGGATACAATACCACATGAATTCTAGGTTACATTTTCCACTTGATTGTACTGAATGTGTGATTCAGGCAAGAAAAACATTTTCAAAAGTGTTTACCTAAAGAGTTTTGAAAAGGAATTGATGTCTGAAGTGAGTGGGTTTAAGGAACCAATGAGACTTGGGGATGCACCCCAAATTGGCAAGAGCAAGAAACCATTTTCACCCCTGAGACTTGAGGGGAGAAAAGCAGGCAGGGCCTCTCACTGGGGCTAGCAAGAGCTCGCACCCTAAAGGTCCAGCCATTTTCAAAAAGTGCCCTAAAGGAGGAGGTGGTGAATGTATCACTCACGCTCTTTCTCCTGTCTTTCCACCTCCTGCTACCGCTGACACCTCCCACTCATGAAATGCAAGCAAAATGCTACAGCATAGGCAGGCCTGAGAATTCCTGCAATGGGAAATGATGGAGGTCTGGAAGGGTGAGTAGAGAATAATGCACTGGTTTGCAGCAAAGCCTTTCTGTCTCTCAGAGAGCCACAGTCCCACCATGTCCATCCTCTAGAATGTAGCTAGAGATGAAATCATAAGCATGATTCTGGATGGAAACCTTAATTCTCTAGCTTTTAACTATTTTTCCTCTCTTCTATCTTGGATTAATACTTCTAATGAGCTAGATTTTGACATAAAAGAACTACATCCTCTTATTGCCTCAGCATCTCATGTAATCATCTGCCAATTAACTAACTGGTTAAATCAAGCACAGATAGTATTTGTTTCCAGTCAGCTTCTCAAGAGAAAAACAAACAAAATCACAAAAAAATTGTGGAATTGTGTTATTACTGTAACGATATCAATTTCATCAGTGCAGAAACTAAAAGCACCAAAGAAACTGGTATTTCAAAATTTGCAATCTGCCAATTGTCTGGAGTGTTTAAAGGGTTGTTGTTCACTTCAACCTGGACACTTCCATTCCTCTATTTTCAAGTATGAGATAAACACTAGACATAAATTACTGTTTTTCATCACGTTACAACCTTTCAGCACAACAAATGAAAGTTTACTACTAAAAATTGGATCTGCCCTCCTTCTTGTATCTCAGGAATGTTTAATATGTAAATATCCATATAACAAAGAAGCTGTGTGCATTTTAACAATGCAATTTATAGGTTCATGTATATTATGGCTTGCACTTCGATGTACCTGCAAAACCCATGTGGTCATAGTTAAGGCTTTTTCAGAGGTGGCTTTCATCATACCACTTTCTCAAAATATTAAAAAGAACTTGACCATAAAACTCTGATGGTGGTACACACTAAAGATAAAATATGACAGCTTTTAATTTCTTGAATAGTTATTGAAATATCAGATGCTACTTTTTGAGTTAGTAGTAATTACTTTTACTTTCAAAAATTTTCTAACATCATCAACCCAATGATCAATTAATCCTGTGATTGATTCATGAGGCAATGCTAGGATTAAAGGTGCTAGGATTAAGGGTAGGTGATTACTAAATCAGTCCACTGTTGGATTGGTACCACCCTAATCCCAGTAGCCTGGATACAATATAAGGGACAGAAAAAGACTTGTCTCTTATTTGCTTTGCTACCTTTTCCCCACCATGAACTGTTTATCCTCTGCAATTCCTGCCATGCCATCTTGCCTTGGAGCACAGCTGATTATAGACTGAAACCTCTACACACTGTGAGCTAAATAAATCTTTCCATCTTTAACTCTTGGGTGTCAAGTATTTGGTCTCAGCTATAAGAGAAAAGTTCACAAGAGAAACAAATTTTTCATGTCAGATATATTCAATTAAACTGTAGCTCGCATCATATAAAGGGCCTACGTGATCAGTCATTGCCAGATTATTTCACATCACTGAGCTCCAGGCATACTGGTCCCTTTCTTTCCTTATGGGTTGAAACAAACTATGTGAGAAGAAATAGCAGAGTCAGTTTCTGCAGGGGTGCCTTCTAAACAAACCATTCCTAGTCAGACATTTTAAGAGTGTCAATATAACAGTTTCTAAAGAGAATGATATGGGCAGATGCCAGAAGTAGTGTGAATTATAGAATGGTCATTCCTTTCAGTCAGTAGAGAAGTTTTTACTCTTCCTTTGTTGTTGTTGATTCATCTCTTGACAAACATCTTCAACTCAGATACTATAAAATTGAGATGCATCAATTGCATTTTAAGGTGGAAATTTTATAACTCTGTACTCCTTCAAGAGGTAATAAAAAGCAGCAATTTAAATTAGCAAACGCTGTAGAAATAAGGTATTCATATATTCTTCCTGAAAAAAATAACTAAAAGTAGTATAACCTATCAATTAAGGAAGTTTTATTTAAAAGTATAGGCAAGGCAAAACTGTGAAGAACTGTGAGTTCTAAAGATGTAAGATAAGTTATCATGAATATTCTTTAAAGAGAAGAAACAATAAAATAACAATTGCTGGACCTAAAATTCTAGATCATATTATATAAAACTAGATGATAGAAGAAAATGAACCTCTCGACAAATACTAATCAATTCAGGAGTCAATAGGTACTATTTAATTCCCAGTGTTGATAACTGTCACTTGAGAAGATTTTGAGGTTGTTTTGTTTTGTTTTGTTTTGTTTTATGAAACAGGGTCTCACTATGTAGTTCAGGCTCGTCCTGAACTCACTACATAGCCCAGCTAGCCTCAAACTTGCAACTATCCCCCTGGCTCAGTCTCCAGAGAGCTCAGGTTACGGGCATGCACCACCATGCCGAGTTGTTTGAATTTTTCATATTACCACTAAATAAATTTAAATGCATGGTATATGTCTTCTGAGTGGCCAAAAGAGAATCAAAGAAAATATAGTCAACTTGGCAAAAGTAAATATTGCAAATTAATTATATCAGTAATAATACCAAACATTGAGTGCCAGGTAGAGTGCTGTTTGATGTTATCTCCTTTAATTATCTTTTAAGTCTCTGCAGCGGCTATCTATAATACAGGTGAAAACCGTGTCTACTGAAATGTAAAATCATCTTTGGTTTTTATTAGTACACCTTTAGAGTAACAAATAGATTACAACTTGTGTCCTGATTTTCAATGATTAGTGTTAGCACCAGTAATGATGAACAGATGAGTGGGAGGCTGAATTCCAGCTCAAAAGAAAAGACTGGCGTGTAATATTAGTGATGCTTATTTTCAGCTCAAAATGGAGGATTTGTAATAAATATGCTGCAAGTCTACTACATGAATCACAATTATAAAAATAAATATATGAAATTACAAACAATAAGACCAAATGCATAGTTTATGAAAATAGTTATACATAGAATAAATGCATTTAAACTGTAAAAGACACAATGATCATTTAGAAATTATATTGACAATTAAAATAAAAACAAAGAAAAGCAAAAAAGCAAAATGGTTAAAAATGCAGCAAAAAGTATGCCAATTTCCACAAAAATAAAAAAAAATCATAGCATTATTTCATTAGAGAGTGTAGAATTTTTTAAGTACACACAAAAATTTATGAAATAAGGCCAAAGCTAGTGTGAAAGAAAAGATATAATCTTCTCTGTTTTTAACATAATATGGAATAGAAATAAATTGATTACTGGATTTATGACACTAGAAAAAGTTTTTAAAGTAAAACTACTTACGATTAACTCAAGAAGTACCATTTGACATTTCAATAACTATTAAAGAATTTAAAATTGGTCAAGTTATTTTTCTTTCAGGGTGTACCACTGTCAGAATTTTATGGTTAAACTTTTCTTTTTAACATTTTGAGAAAGTAATATGAACTAAGTTTTCCAAGCTGACGACCAACATAGAAAAAAAAATGAGACTTATCCAGTTTTTTTAATTTTTGCAAGACTAACACAATCTTTCTGACAAAGTCTAAAAACATATACATACCTGCAAATGTGCAGGTATATCAGAACTCTACGAAATTTTCAGTAAAAAAGTTTACAATATATTATGTGGAAAGAAATGTTATAAAATGTGTCTTGTGATTATTATTTTACAAACACTCATATGCATGCGCCTAATGAATTAAATGAAATGCTACATAGGAATATTGTAGTTATTTTCCTGCATGATTAGACTACACATGATTTTTTTTTTTACTTTTTCAAAATTTCTTCACCACCATTATTACTTCTATAATATCAAATAATGCTATTAAGCAAAAAGGAGGTTAATTATAGAGAAGCAGGTTTTTTTTAATATGAAAAAGGAAGGCTATTCTGAATAAAGAACAAAGGAGAAACTGCTACACCTGGAGCAATAAGCAAAAGAAACAAGAACAGAAAGAAGGACCCTAAGTGCAAAGATCTTGAACTATTATCAGCAGGGTGCTAATAGGCATACCAAAAAGTTCTGTAGAAATCTTGATAGCACAGAAACTCCTCCACCCAAGGCTTCCAGCATAGAAGGAAGAACTGAATTTTCTCTGGAATGTTTCCTGTGGCACTAACATTCCGGCCTTCTTTAGTCCTAGGATCAGAGTCAAGACAAGCCCAAGCTCCACAAGGGCAAGTGTGGTTGCCAACACTGTCCTGCGGTACCTAGGGCAGCATAAGATTGTGGGGAACCAGTGCACAGTTAAGAATGAAGGCCTCCGGGGCACCCATACTTTTACCACGCCCAGAGACTGAGGCTGCGGACCGTGAGTTGCAGCACAACCTGGGAAACATAGTGACTTTGTGAGACCTTGTCTCAATTTTAACAAAAAGGGTTGAGGATGTAGCTCAATGATGAAAGTCTTGTGTTCTGTCACTAGTGCTAGAAAAAACAGACAAACAAACAAGCAAACAAACAGTGAAAGCTTCCATGAGCACATCTTCAAGTTTAGCTCCCTTGGTCTGTTTTCTTCCCAATATTAACAGAGACTTGGCCCAGGCAAGATGTGTGTGTGTGTGTGTGTGTGTGTGTGTACGCGTGCATGCGTGTGTTACAAGAATGTTTTTCAAAGCCATAGTTAACAAAAATAGATTTCAGAATGAAGATCAAAATTACCATTGCAGGAAGGAATCATGGTCTCAAATGAGCTAGGACAAATTCTTTAAGAAAACAAACTAAATCATCCATGTAGTTTTCAAAACTCTTCAGTTTCAAATTAGAAACTAGTATCATTGTAACCTAACTCTGGAAACACAATTTCTGACTAAACTCACACAACTTCAGGCAAAGCATATAGAACTGAAATACCCACCGGTAAGAAAAGAGCAGCACTTCTCTGCTCCGTGCTGCTCAGACCACATCTCAGCTCCTGAAACCAGAGCCAATGCCAGGGTTTACAGCAAAATATTACTAAGAATTCATTCAAAAGTGCAAAGGACAGAAGTCCTGGAAACACTGTCTTATGAGGGCTTATTTAAAGGATCTGGGGAGGTCTCATCTGAAAAGAAAAACCTGCCCTGTACAAGAGAGCTGTTTTCGAAACCTGGAGTTGGACACATTCTATAGTTGCTACAAAGACCAAGACTGTGACCAACAAATGGAAAATATATAGATTTGGCTTACTGTAAAAAGTTATTTTCTAAAGGTGTAATATGCTCTGTCTGACCACATAAGACTGATTTCCTGTCACCAGAATGTGTAAACACCATCCACAAGGAATGTTCTCAAGGGGAAGTGACACCACCTTTGACTTCTTTTTTGAGGACCTGAAGACTGACTCTGCCCTATAAAGGGGTTTGGTTTGCTTCACAAAATGTTTAGAATTAATTTATTTAAATGTCTGTGGGGGAACAACCATGGTAGTCCAAAGAATCCATACTACACTGCTCCCTATTGTCTGAAACATGGCTGCTTTACATACTAGGCTACACGCCCAGCTCTTAAGGGTATTTGCATTTGCCTCTCCAGTAAAGGGCAGCAGGGTTCTAAGATAACGTGCTCTGTGACTCACCTGTATCCTTCAGCTGCCACAGAAATGTCTACCAGTGGGCAATGGAAATAACTTGGCAATGGAATACTTAAGGTAGAATTTACTGATATAGCTAGTTTACACCAGTCTAAATTTGAAATATTCCTCTTGCTCTATACAGCTTTGGAAGGATTCTTTCTCTCCTCGAGACTGTATAAACTTGGAATTTTTAAGTATAAAATTTTCAGTGTAGGATTCAGACCCTTTTATTGTCAGCGCAGTCCAGGAAAGTAGCCCTTCTGGTTGACTTTTCCTCCCACTTTGAGAAATTCTGAGGTCTGTCGCTGGGACCTCGTCCTCTACTCTGTGGTTGGTATCCTGCTGCCATCTAGTGGCCATTTACATAAAATGCCTGAGGCACGGATCTTCAGGTGGAAACGTTTTCAAACGTGTTGTGTCAACTAGTATAACCACTATGGAAATCAGTATGGAGATTCCTCAAAACACTAACATTAACCCTAGAAATTCTGCAGGACCCATCTAGTCTCCTTCTAGGAGTCTTCCCCCCAAAAAGAGTTGAAGACATCATGTTATACTGATAGACGAATACTCTTGTTTATAACAGTATAATTCACAATAACTAAAATTTGGAAGCAACCTATACATCCATTAACAAATGAATGAATAAAGAAAATATGATGTTTATACACAATGGAGTACTACTGTGCCACGAGGACAGCTTTAGTCATTTGCATAAAAATAGATGCACCATGAGATCATAATATTAAGTGAACTAATATTAAGTGAACTAAATCAGATACACAAGCTTAAATATCACATGGTTTGTCTTATATGACAAATAAAAATTATAAATAAAGAACAAATAAAAAATATATGATAGGAAGTAGAGAGATATTTCTCAGATGGAAAGGGAATCAGGAGATAGAAGGAAGAAGAAGGGAAAAATGATGAAAGAAGAAATTAAGATGTTATATACACGTACCAACTCCACACAGGGATGTAAATATTATTCACTATAAACATGTATTAATAAAACTCTTTTAAAAAAAGTTTAAGACAGCAGAGAAGTCCTTCCAGGTCAGGCCAACCTAATCTAAATCCATAAATACAGTTGCACACTGAAAAAGTTCAGTTTAATGACTATTAATCACTATGATCAATAATGACATTTAATAATGATATCAAGGGTGACTGAGTTATAATAACTATTAATGTTCTACAAGAGAAACATACACATGCACACACAGAGCGTTCATGTATGGATCATTGGATATTACCCTTGTCTTAACCTCACATGTATATTTATTCTGTTCCCCATGAGAAAACAGAATGAGAGAGGGCTAGCAGATTACCCAAACCACGTGACTGATAAATAAGAGAGTCAGCTCTAACTCAGAAGATCAGACTCTAAGTCCTCCAGATGACTCTGTTACAGAGCCCAGCAGGATTACAGTGGCATCCAAAGCACATGCATGAGTCTCCTAGAGTTTTGGGAGATAGGATGGGGAGAAGGGGCATGGAAAAATCACACACATGATTGGTGGTGATAAAGGGTCCTTTTTACCTGATTGGTTGGAACAACCAGCAGCGGAAGATGTGGATGACAAGATCTAGCTAGAGGAAACAGACAGACAGGAGCAAGGCAGAAAGTCAAAAACACCAAGTTCATGGCATAAGGAGAACTATGGCTCCTTGGAAATATTCAGTGGGTGGGGAAAGTTCTGCTGGAGGTAAGTGGTGGTCTGGCTTTCTTCAGGGACTGAATAAGACTGACACTTGCATTACTCATGCCAGATTCTTGTTGATTTTCTCAAAGTCAAGTCTTCCCTGTGATACAGACTAGTGTGAACTGTGGGAATGGTAAACAGTGCACATTTGATTTGTTTCTTTGCTTAAAGTTCCATCACAGTCATCCTGGGCTAGGTGATTTTTGATCCTGTGTCAATTTTAATTCCTGTAGCCCTAAGGCAATATTTAGAATTCAGAAATCTACTAGTATCTAGATGTCTGTAGTCTAATTCCTGAAAAGATGCTTTATAAAGAGCAAGGATTTTTAGCCACCTGAGAAGGCTAACCCATTGGTAAACTGGCCCAAATTTCAAATGGTAACTGTCTCAGAAACAATTGAGATGTATGCTAAAACAATCCAAGATTTAAAAAAAAAAAAGCCTCCATTCTAAAAGCCTCTGCTTCTGTGAGAGAAACATATTCCGGTCTCCCATTTGACTGCACTCACCAAAGTGAGGTTCTTAAAGTCTGGTAATTTCACAAATCCATTTGAATGAGTTTCAGAGACCTGTTTGCTTGTTTTAAACAAGTAATAAAAGAGAACTCATTTAATTGTGACAGTTTATGTCACAAATATATCCATCATAGAGAAATTTAACTTTCTACCGTTTAACTTCTACCTTTAAATTTAACTTTCTACCTTTTAGAAACCCTTTACATTTCTAATTTACAGTTGGTCCTCATATCCAAGAGTTCTGCACCCATGCCCCAAGGGGAAAAACTGCAACTCTACTGAGCAGGCACATTCCCTAAGTAGTACAATATAACAACTGCTTACATAGCACTTACATTGTATCAGGTACTACACAAATGATTGAAAATACTGAGCAAGATGTACCAGTGTTACTGCTACATGCAAACACTATACCATTTTATACAAGGGATTTGAGCAATCAAAGATTTTGGTATGAGGAGATACCTGTCACCTCCAGACAGCAGGGGTTACTGTATTTCCATTTGGACCAACTTAGGGGCCACATACATAATAGGCTATAGCATATCATTGTGTCCTAGTGTTATGATATATAATTTCACCCAAACATTGTAAGAAAGGGAATAGCAACCTTCATACATTACCCTTGCACTTCAGAATTGTAATTACTTATCTGGAAAGTGAAAGTAATAATGTACTGGAATCCTTTATAGAAAGAGTATAAAATTCCAAGGTCTGTCTTACCCATACTCCACCAAGACTTGAGCCTCATATTATTTTTGAATTCCTTAATGTTATAGTATGGGATGGGGCTTCAGTCTACAAAATAATAATAATAATAATAATAATAATAATAATAATATAATAACAATAATTATAATGATTATTCTTCATTGAGGTGTGAAATGTTACTAATATAATCACTTATTTTTAAATGCAGATGAAAAATAGGTGATTCTTTATCTAATCCTAAAGAATTCCAGTACTATTCAGTTAATTATAGCAAGAGTAGAGAAGTCAGGGGTAGGAGGTAATTTTCAGTGGTAGAGCATTTGCCTGGCAGGCAGAAGCTCCTGGGTTACATTCCCAGCATTGGAGAAAAAGTTTTAAATATAATATACCAATAAAATATAATACAAGTAGATATCCTATGACAAATATATAATAACTAGCCATTACTTCCTCTGACAGTAAGTAAATGAGTGTCCTACAGAGCTTTTAACTACCCAGGTTAAAAACTATAAAAGTTGCATATCATAGTTAAAGAAATCTTAAGCAACTCTTGCCATAGAAACTATTCAGTTTCATAATGGCAAGTGTTATTGTAACACTTCTTCTGAGTCTTTGCTATGAATGTCATACTACATTGTTGTTTAATTTAAGAAGTTAATTATCTTTTGAAAGCAGTTAGATAATTAATATTTAAAATGGAAAAATATTTATAATAGGTTTCCCCACATAATTTTCTCTTTCAGTACTCCAGAAATACTAGTTAACTACTAGTTAATTCTATCTTGCATTATTTCCAATGAAATATCTGCTGCCATGGTTGTCTTTGTGAACTCTACACAGTATCTCCTTTCTCTGGTTGATTTTAAGATTCTTCCTTTTATCATTGGTGCCGGACCATTTAGTTTTAACACACCTTGGCATAATTTTCCTCATGCTTTTCATGTTTGGGGTTTGTTGGGTTTCTTGATAACAACTTTCTTTTCTTTGAAATGCTTCTTCACATGCCCCCCGTGCTCCCTGGGATTTCCCCAGTATAGACAATGCTCCTTGGAGTTGTCCTGCAGCTCAGGGACGTGCTTTGCATTAACTAAATTATTTTTCCACCTCTGTGTTTTCTACCACTGTGTCTTCAGTTTATTAATCTCCTCTTTTGTAATCTCAATCTCCTGTTAATCCCATCCATTATACATTTGACCAGAGACACTACAGTTTTCCTCCCTACAATTTCAATTCCAACAGGAGGTTTCATCTTTCTTTTAGCTTCTTAGACATATAGAATATAGTCACAGTAAACATTTAATATCCTTGTCTGATCATTCTAACATCTGTGTCCATTCTAGAATAGTTTCAGTCAATTGGTTTCTCTCCTTATCATGCATCACAATCTCCCCCCTCTTTACAAGCTTGATATTATTTATTAGATCACAAAATTGTGGATTTATGTGTTGGATATTAAAATGTCAGTATACTCTTGTAAGTATTCTTGAGCTAAGATCTGGGATGTGTTTCAGTTACCTGGGAACAGTTCCTTTAGGTTTCTATTTAAGGCATGTGAGGTGGGACCTGAACATTGTTCATTTTAGGGCTAATTACTCTTCACTTCTGAGTCAGGATACATTGGAATACTCTACCCCAAACCTTTACCACATGAGTAGTAAAGTTTTCTAGATGGAAAGGCAAGAGCATGCCTAGCCCCAGGCCTGTAGTGAGTGTTGGGAAGTTTCCTTCAATCCTTTCAAGTGGTTCTTTCTTCAGATTTTGGTGTTTTCATACATGCATGACCTGATCAATACTTACAAGAAGACTCAAGAGGCACCTTGCAAGCTCTCTCCATGTGGCTTTCTCCTGCTTCTGTGAACTCCAGATGACTCGCCCTTCTCAGATTCTTAGCTGTTTCCTTAATTTAAGGAGTGTTCCAGACACTGCTGGATACCCTACTCCTGTTCTATGGACTATCCACTCTAAGCAACTGCAAAATTTCCATTGTCTTGATAACCATGACCTTTGTTTTTCTTAAAATTCACATATAGTTTCCAAGATTTAGTTGTTTCAAGTGGGAGGAGGAAAAAATCTAGTCCCCATTACTCCAGTTTCAGTCAGCAGAAGTCTCATTTAGGTTCGTAATTGTTAAACATTTTCCACATTTAAGTTTTATCAATGTAACAAAAAAGCATGCTAAGTCAAAGACACTGGTATCTAAGTTTTGCTCCATGTTCCACAATCTCACTTGGATTCAGATATTAAAATCTCATATCCCTTGATTTTTAACTTTTAAGTTTTTTGAGACCAAATTAAGGAATATGATGGGGGCCAGATGTCTTAATTTTAGAAACTTAAACTGCCCTACAAGACTAGGTACTGCTGTCAGTGGAGCAATTAACTCTTCAAGGCTGGGTCTAGAACACCTAAGCAGTAGTTGCACTTTCTTTCCTTCTTAAAGTCTTCGTTAGCAGCTAACTGTCCAAATAAAAACAGCTCCTTCATTTCTCATTGCTGGAGCTTTACATCCACCAACATTTGGCGTTTTACATTCATGCTCAGTCTTTCGCCCCAGCGTAAACAAGTATCTCTCCTCTGCTGTGTTCATTGTAAGGTGACCCAACCACCTCCTCCAAAGAGATTTCCTAGTCTAGCCTAAACTATGGTGCACCTGAAGCATTTAATTTTTAGCACAGTGACCTTTTCCCCTCTTCACACAATAATGTAGCAAAATGCTTACAGTAGAATCTATAAATGGATTTAAAATCTCAAGTGTATATGTTTTCGAAGTCACTAGCTGCCAGTGCTTTATGCTGGTTTTTCCCTGTCACAGCAGCCTTAGTCTAACCATGAGTGTAGACTTGTCATATAACCAGAGTCCAGCTAAAGGCAGCAAAGGGTTCTTATGCAAAACTTAGTAAAAGAGGGCCGGTGATATAACTCAGCAGCATAAGCACCTGCCTGGCAAGCACATGGTCTTGAGCTTGATTCCCAACAGGCAAACAAAACAAAACAAACAAACAAGCAAAAAAGTACATATGTTTTGGTCTATTATTGTTTTATTAAGGAGTACGTGTCTCCTGAATTTTCTTCCCCTTAGCAAAGGTTCAACTCACAACTGTAAGGTTATTCAGTTTTAAAATAAGTTAGTTCTTCCTTTTTCAGTCCCTGTTTTACTCTTTGTATCACAGCAGTTGTCCATGAGCTCTCTGAGGAAAAAGAAAAATCTTTGAAACTTCTCCATTTGTTTGTACGTGGAATTATGAAAGATCTCTGACATGCCCAGCATATGGCAGGTCTGTCCCTGACCTGTTGGTAGCACGTTTGCACCTTACTCATCACAACTCTCTCTTTTCCTACAGGCACCAGGGTGGACAGAGCCAACAGCTGTCAGTCAGACAGCAGCGGGTTTTTGGAGGAGCCAGTGGAACCTCTTCCTCTCCAGGTAGGAGGGCTTGGAACAGGGCCCTGATTGCTCACCCCATATGCCCCACTGCAACTCTAACAACCACTCACCCAACCTAACTAACTCAGAAGGAAGGATACACTCTAAGCGCCTACCACGGTAAAAAAGCATTTGAAGACTTGCCACTTGCAATCAATGGAGAGCTGATGATGGAATCACAGAAGACAAGGTGCCAGACACCTTCCTTTCCTTTTCATTTTCTTTTGATTTTTCTAAACAAGGAAAGTGAGGCTCATAGAGAAGAGATGCTAGATGAAATAATCAACCAATATAGAAACTTGAAATTTGAGTTTATAACCTTTATCTCTTGACTACTGAATCAATAGTGATATTTATTGATGTACACTTATTGCCTCCCCCACTTCTTGACTCATGTGCTTTTGTTCTGGTTTCTACTGCAGATGCCTTCCCTGCCAAGCAGCCAGAGTCCTACTGAGAATGGAGATAGAAAGCCTTGGGATCAGAGCCATAGCTCAGTGTCATCCCGGGACTGTCAGCAACTGTCCAAAGAGTCTGCTTCCAAGAGCATGGAGAGCTTCTCTTTCTCAAGCCAAGACTGGAGTGTCTTGGAGGAAAAGGCCTCAGCAGCTGTGGTGAAGGAAGAGCCTCAGTTTGAGGCCACAGAGGAGTCAGCAGAGCTACTGATCCCTGATATGGCCCTTGCCAAGACCCCCACTTGCGGAGAACACCCGTGGAAAGACAGCCATCTGCAGCAGCCCTTACCCACACCTGATCCTGAATACAAGAGGGATGGAGCCATAGCCATTTCTACATTTGATGGCCCTCTGGAGTTTATGATGACCCATGTCACAGAAGAAAAGAAAGGATCTCTGGGGACTGAGGAAACTGAGGAAGTGCTCATGCAAAGGTGCCACTGTGAGTCACAGAGGTCATGTGGAATTGATCAGACTCAAGACAGGTTCCCTCAAAAGGACCCTGATGTGCCAAGAGAAGAGAGCAGCAAACTCTGTCCTGACATCAGCAGCTCTTTGCTGGCACAATATAGACCACCACAGCATATTCCCAGGCCCAGAGAAGTCACACCCCATAGAACTGACCTTGATCGAGCACCTGACAAGTCCACTTATCACCTCAATAAACTACCTGGGGATGCCGCCACAGACTCAGGTGCCGGCTGCTCCAGGTCTGTGACAACCCAGATGTCCTCCAATCTGGTGTCCTCTGCTCAGAGTGTCGTGGCCTTGGGAATGGATTACAGAACAAATATAGAATGTACTCAGTGTGACCCTATGACTACAACAAAACTGAGACAGGGAACAGAAGCAAGACAGGTCAGTGACGTTTCTGCTCAGACTTACACATGTGAATCTGAGCCCTCCCATTGCTGTGTATCTCCAGGTAACAAAAGCTCCACTCACAGACCCCAGCCCCTCACCAGGTCGGTCTCTCTGGACACAAGGTTTCCTAGTACTGACTCAGTGGGCACTTGCCCCCCCACACCCACTTACTGCTGTATCTGCTGCCATCACCGTTTCCACAGCTGTGGGGAGGGGTCAAGAACTGGTCCTGCGCCCCCTGTCGACAGACACTGGCTGTGTTCATGTGCAGAGCACCTGGAAGCCAAGTTCAGGAAGACCTTGAGAGTTCTTCAGGACAGGATCGTGAGGGAGCTGTGCTCTGTAAGTGTTTTCCTCTGCAATGACAGCAAGGGAGATGCACCAGTGACACCATCATCACCTTGGGGATAATGTTTGTCTTCCTTCCTGCATGTGAGATCTCAGAGCATAAAATAACTTCCACTTTAAATCATGAGAAATATTTGTAGGAAGCTTTGTTTATGGTATAGCCTCCTAAGTTTCTTCTTACTTGATGCTCCAATCACCTTTTGAAGTAAGGAACATAAATTTTACGATTGACCCTCATTTTACAGAAGGGAAAACAAAGGCATGAAACAGTAGATTCATATGTCCAAGGTTGTAAACATGAATGCACCTGCCTTGTCTCCTGTTTGGTCTGACAAGTTCTAGGTCTTAAATTCATTTAACTATGTAATCTTGCATGGAACATATACTCTCTCTGGGCCTAAACTATAAAATATGGACATGGTCCACAACACAGCCATAGGATTGCCTTGAGATTAAATAAAGTAAAAATTGAGGAGCAGTCAGCACACTCAGATACAGTACTTTGCACACTGTTCAGCACAGAGAAAGATTTAGGTGCTAGTCATTACGCGAGTGTTACTCTTACTGTCAGTGTTTATTCTTGTTTTCTCATGGCTGAGGTCTTGAATCTGCTTCTCATGTCACCTCCAGGGACTTCTTTGTCAAGCTTGTTTAAAATGAACATTAGAGTTACAGAGAACTGAATGTCCTCCACCTTCTTTAGCCTTTGATTAGCCAAAGGGTATTTAGTGAGTCCTTCCAGCACCTCTCTTCAGCAGTTCTTAAGGTGAGAAATAATCTAGGCTTCCAAGGCTAACCACTGGTTAAAATTTGAAGCTATCACAGCTGAAACTACTTTAATAGATTGTTAGAGGGAACGGGGCACAGAGAGTGTAGGATTGCACCCACTTGAAGAGTGTGAAGAGGAATTATGACTTGCTGAATGAATACAATTTAGTTCATGTTGGGTCAGCTTCCTACTTTAATTTCACAAAAACATATTATACTAATTATTTTTATCTTTTGCTATTTAACGTTCAGCTTCATATGCTCCATAAATACTTATTGGATTATTAAATATACCAGTTCCTCTCTTTTTGTAGATGAGAAAACTAGTACTGAGATTTTAGATACTTTTCCCAACACGTGTCAGCTACTAAATCCAAATTCAAATTCAGATTTGGGAGATACCAAATTCATTGACACATCACTCCAGCAAAGGTGTGCGTAACTTAAAATGTCTACACTTATATAAAAGTAATACTAGAATTAGAAAATTATTATTCAAAAGTAAATCACTGCATGAGCCTTCAAAATACAGAAATATATAAATGTAATATAAATAAAGGGTGATTACATGAAAGGTAAAGTAATTTATATTGAGTGTATTTTATACTCAGTAATACCCAGTCAATTAATATCATTTTTTTTTTCAAAATGCAAGGGTACTAGCCGGTTGGAATGTTTCTAAATCAGCCATGGATGATGTTTATAATAGTAAGATAAAACTCCATTTAGGAACTGAGATAGGTCATATCTAGGTATATAATTCAAAATTTCAGTAAAAGAAAAGAATAGAGATTAATGTGTAGGTGGCGTCCTGCTGGGATCTGGAAAGGCTCAGCTTCGAATCTTGTAGGAGGGTCACGTCACTATCACCACCATCTTGTAGGCAGAAGGTCTTCTACTCTCACCCCCAGGTGACATTGGGCAATGTTTGACGACATTTTTAGTTGTCACAACTGGAAGAGGGGTGTGTGCTACTGGCAACAAGTGAGTAGAGGTCAAAGGTGATGCTAAACATGCTTCGGTTCACAGGGTAACCCTTTGAAAGAACTATTTGGTCCAAAATGTTAAGTGTCAGGGTTGAAAACCCAGCTCTAAGGGAATCATCATTTACACAACTCACTTATTTTGCACAGGAAAATGTTAGAAATGAAAGATAACTAGAGAAGGTGACATTTTAAAAGACTAATCAGGAAAAAAATTAAATCTTAAAATTAAGTATTTCTGTTTTCATGATGAAAATCAGGTGTTTGGCCTAATATATTAATATGTAATTTGAAGAGAGATTATTTTGCTAATTTATATTTTAAGATAAGCTTTACAAAGCATATGAGTTAAATTATATTTATTTTATAATAATAAAATATATAGTCAAAACTCTGTTAGAAACTTCAGAAGGAATGGTTCTTCTAGACATATCCAATGTCATTCTTTTAGAGTAAATTCTGAAGACATTTATCCACATGAAGATCGTATTTGCTTTCTGTTCACATCATTCTTCCTAAAGGCAATATAAGTCTTGTGTTGGGTTAAGAAGAGAAATAACATGGATGAAGAGACTAAAAAGCTACAAGTTTATTGCTACAAATTTATCAAATTATCTTTGGTGAACATCGTTACTTAATTTATAATTTTATATTGTAACCAGGTATATATGATAGCAGATGTATATTCAATTAGATTATCATTCATTCAGTGACATTACCACAAGTTAAGATGCAAAGGAAGAACCTACAGTTTTCTAAATGAAGAAAAGAAATAAAGAAAAAAGGATAACAGCTTCCCAGGGAACAAAGTAAATATGTGTCTTACTCAAGGGTGCCATGTGATGTGATTGGATACCTGTTACAAGTCAATGCAGGTAAAGGGTGTTCCAGGGTCTAGAAAGGCCAGGAACCTCACTATTGGTGCCAAGAGGAGTCTACACTATTTGTCAAACCATGGCATCCAGAGAGATTGGCAGATGAATTATTACAGGCCAGTCACACCGTTACTATGAAAGACTAGGGGTTATATTAGGTATTGACATTTTAAGGAGCATACTTCTGAGGAATAAACAAGCAAATAGATACCTGGGAGGAGATGAACTAAGACTGCCACTTCTAGAAGGCATCCAGGCTGGGAAGAGTAAGAGACATCCCTAGGGAAATTCAGACACAGGAGCCCAGAGCCAGGTGCAAGGTAAGGACTTTGTTGAGAATCAAGGCAGAAGACTAAATATGGGCCAGCTCCAGGGGTGGCCCTGACTGTAGACCGGGGCTGCTGTCCCCTGCTGCTTATTTCAAGGAAATGAAGAGAGACCTTTAAGAAGGGCAACGGGCCTGCCTAGTCCCAGCCGTGTGGAAGGATATGACTTCTGAAAATAACGTTCCTCCTAATTTGACATTTGACACGCCAGCACTTAGGCAGAAAACAGAGGTTTGTAGCCCATCATGCACGGCATTCTTCTCAGACTTGCTTGTAGATTTTAAATATGTAGGTGATTGAACTGTTGTAGATGCCACCATTCAATGGCCGCTGACACTTGTCTCATAGTTATTAAGGCTTCTCTCCTCTTAGCATTTGCCATTATGCAAAAAGAGATAATTTTACATCCAGTTAGTTTGGCATTACACACTGCTGACGTGGTTATCATCTAGTTTTACTAGATGATAAAGTTTTTCTCTTTATTTAGACCCAAGGAACTTGAAGCATACATTCAAAAGAAACAATCAAGACATACACGTAGGTACACATGCATATTTACACTTTTCCAAGGCATACACACAGGCACGGGATTGCACGTGCGCGCGCATGCACACACACACACACACACACACGAAAAAACAAGTGAAAATAAGATTTTGTTTCCCCATAAGCAGAGGCTACTTAAAAAACAGAGAAAAAAAGCAGTACATGTAGAAACATCTACTGTGAATGACCTTGGAATTATAAAGTATGAAAAATATTCAGAAAAAAGACTTAAAATTAAATGCTATATGTTAACTGGGGTTGATAAATAATGTTTTATAAACAAATAATTAGAAAAGAGGTCTTGGGCTATAGACTGACATGTATATCATCTTCTGTATGACAACAGGTATTCTAAGCAGAGTTAATTAAGATTAGACAATTGTAGATAAAGGAGTTGACTAAGAAAAACATCTCTACCTCACCCCTTTGCCCAGTGGCAACACTGCAGAAAAATGTCCCATTATTTTTGTGTTTTTGAGGATTATCTAAGATAATGGTTTCTTGATATGATTAAGTTCTTACATATAAGTGAATTCTTCATGATAATTTAATTCAAGAATTGACTTGTTAAGCCGGATGTTGTGGCTCTTGCCTATAATCCCAGCATGCTGGAGGCTAAGGCAGGATGATAATTGCATGTTCAAGACCAGTCTGGGCTACAAAGCGAGCTCAAGGCCAGCCTGCACTGCATAGCAAGACTCTGTATCAAAAAAAAAAGAAAGAAAGAGAATTGACTTGTTGATATAATTGAATATATGTATATGTAAATTCTTCAGAATGATTTATTAATTCAAAAAAAGGTAATTCAAAACCAAAAATCTTTCCAGAAAAAATGAGATACTTCAGAAACAAGACTTCTGAATGTTAGAAAATTATTCTATATTGTTGCTATTTTGGGTTTAAAGATAAAAGAAAGTATGCAAATTTTAAAAAGTAACATAATCCAACTCGCAAGTATTTCTCTTAATGTTGAAGATGAAGCTTGTTTTAATGGCTCTGGATCCATAGTAGAACACACCTTGCATTGTATTAAACTTAACTGATAGTAGGAAAAAAAAAAGGTTCAAAACACATTCTTTTCCTCACTCCTTTCTTGTGTAAAGTTTGTTTTATTCTGAAACTTTATTTATCTATTTCAAGGCTAAAATGTATTATTTAGTGTTTCTGAATGACCAGAAGATGGCATCATTTCAGAATCTTCCGCGCTCCTTTTTGAGAGTATGGCCACCCCAGGAGCTATTCCCAATTCCCTGCCCTACAGTCTCAGTCACAAAGGGATACCCAGGAAGGTCTAGATGGTGCACAAATCCCAATTTTTATGCTGCTCAGCCTACTTGAGCACCGTCTTTCCACAGCTATAACCTCATTGTCACTGGAAGTTTAAATTTGAATCATTGGCTAGTCATCAACTTGAACAGCTTAATCTGCTCCCTCCTAAGAGATAGATAGCTTTTCTATTCTATGAGTCCAGTTCCCCTGTAGTTCCTGCTGTGACTCAATTAGATATTGAGAGGAAAAGACATGAATCAGGGGCATGGGTTGAATATGATTGCCAGTTTTGACCACAGACTGTAGAGTTAATGATTCTGTGGCAGAACACTTATTTATGAATGAAGCTTTAATGATCTCCAAGATCTTTTCTAGTTATCTTTCTAGTACTTTTGCTAGCTTTCATAATTCTTCAGCCTCCTTTATCTGATTCAGATTCACTCATACCAAGGCTAAAAGTAATTAGAGAGTTTTACAATATAAAATGCATTATCAGAAGATAAAATCAAAACTAACTCTCAAAACAAAATGATGGAGAATTTAATCATTCAAATAGTCACTATTAGAAAAGTATTTGAATGATGAAAATTCTATTGAAAATACCCATCAGGTTTCCAGGATCTTGCCATGTACTTTTGGGAGAAGGATAAGAAGTCTTGGACTTCGTAGAAACAGAGCTGGGGGAATTAGTCTAATTGTCAGGTAGGTATCTAAGGGGTCTCTAAACCTGGAAAGAGCTTCTCCAAAGGCCCCATACCATGCTTACTGCTTCCATTCTTTTGGCTAATTTATCTGCAAAGGAATCTGGGAAATATAGTTTTTTAGCCAAACATATTGCTGCCCTCATTACATTTAGAATTATGTTAATAAGAGGAAATAGGAGAAAGAGTGAATAGGTAACTAGAGGCTTCTGCCACTCTGATCTGTGAGCAGGGCTGGTAGAGGTTGTTTTAGGGAACAGGAAGCATTTCTATTGCGCAAAGTAAGTAGGTGGTGACCCTGGGTTTTGGGTCTATTTAAAGCAGAACCTAATCTAAGCTACAAATAAAGGGGAGAGCTGGTAAAGTTTCAGTAAATCATCAAAATGATGCATAAACGATTGGGCTTGGATATAACAAAGATAGTTCAAGCAAGGAAAACAGATTTTATTCTGTAACTGTTGATACTAAAATGAGCTAAATAAACACCATTCCACTTTGTACAGAAGTGATTTGAACATTAAAAAAAAAAGAGTGAAATAAAGAGCTAAGCAGGGGCTCTGTAGAGTCTGAGAAGTCACAAAAAAGTTGGTCAGCGTAAATAGTTAGACCAGCTGTGTTTGTGAGTTGCCAGGCTTTGAGGCTAGGGCTCTATCCTCTTTCAGAGACTGGGAGACAGTCCCTCGCCTTTCAGATGAGTAGGTTTTAAAGGACTGTCTTTCAGGTCCCTGAGAAAGATACTTCTGAGTTGTAAGAGATACATGATCAAAACTTTAAATTCCCTTCACTATATGCTTTAAGAAAGAGAGCTCAGGGGTCCAGGTCAGGAGTCTAGGTCAGGGGCCTAGGTCAAGTGTTGATACGAATGAGCAGTTAATTTTCCTGGTAACCTGGAGCTTTCTCAGGTGACCAGTTTAACTGGGGACAGGGGGAGGGGAGGGATGTCATGTGAGGGGCATTGCCTTGTGTTATCAGAAGCCATGCTAGAGTGCAGTCAAATCTTTTAGTGCAGCCTGGAGTTGTTATATGCAGAGAATTTCACATTTCTCAAAGGCTGCAGAAAGATGTTTAAGTTAGGAAACCCAGACAAAAGCACAGTACAAGAGAGATTTATGATTTAAAACATAATGCATCTGGAGGTGTGGGGAGGAAGACAAAGAGGGTAGAAGGACTCAATCCTAGCTTTTCACTCTTGGAGAGGACAGGATGCCTAACTTGGCCTGTTGCTCTTAGTGAGCTGACTAGTTTGGTGACGCTGATCCTGTGGATTCCAGTCTCCAGAAACTGAGGCTGAGCAGGGCTAAAACTGGTATAACACATTCTGAACAGACTTTTTAAAATCAAAGACATACCATCTGAACAGATCTATTCAATGTTTTTGGTACTCAGCACCAAAGTTACAGAAGATTAAACAAAACTCAACTGTTTTAAGCACACACCCTCTCTCTTGCTCTCTTTTGTTCACATCCTTGAATTCTTATATCCCCTAATGCTTCCAATAGCCTTGTGCTTTCAGAGATATAAGATTGTTGCCTAAGCACCACCCAACTACCGCTGCCCTATCTAAGCCAAATACTACCGCTAGTGCTTCCAGAAGCCACGGCTCCTCTGAATAAGAAGACAGACCCTACCGCAGAAAGCTGTTTCAGTGGATCAGAAAGGACCCCTTCTCAGTACTTTCTAATTGTTCTCAGTGCACCGTCCATGAGATGGAAGCCATGAAGATGCTATGCCAGAGTTTCCGGGAGCATTTAGAGGAAATTGAACAGCACCTTGTGGGACAGCAAACATTCTTTTGCAGAGACATGTCAGAGGAGGAAAGGTAATTATCTAAGGAAGTCATAAACGTAAGTGCCAGTGCAGCCACCCAGAGCAAGGGAAGGTAATCAGGGCAGGACAGGACCAATGAGCACCCTGCAGCAGAGCTAATGAGAAATCGGCCAGTGTTTTCTTTGCTTTCATGATCTTACTTTTGCTTTCACAGTGGGAGCCTGGTAAAGCCATTCAATAGATGAAACATTTAATTTTTTAAGGCCAGGGCTATTTGAGAAGGTCAAGAGAGTCAGCTGGGAAAAGGGAGGATACCAGCAGGATGTCTTTAATCAATAAGAATGGGCTCTCCTGCAAGTACAAAGGTTGGAGGTTATTAGAATTTGGAAAAATTCATACTATTTTCAAATGTGTTTTTTAAAAGTCCGCAAAATGGATGCATCCTCACTACCTGGGGATTACAGTGTAGGAATAGGGTTTCATTGTAAAAAGAGGAAGAAGACTCCTACACGGAAGACGGACATGTTCTAAAATTGTTGTTGGTGATAGTTACACAACTTGATAAATTTGTTACACATCACTGAATTGTATCTTAAGCCAGGAAAACTGCATGATAAGTCATAATCATATTTCAGTAGAGTTGTTTTTGAAAAAGAAAGCAGATTGAGGGTGTAGCACAGTGGTAGAGTTCGCATCAAGTGTCCATCCTCAGTACTGCGGGGAGGAGAGGGGGAAGGCAACATGACTTAGTAGCAAGTCTACATTTGCTAATGAATCTAATAAAGAAGGTGGCATGTCCTTTTAAGAAGTTTCAAAGGCAGGACCTCCATTATAAGAGTGGGACAATGGAAAACTGCTCCTGGAGGGACTGTTCAATTTGATTGTTTTCTGTTGTTTACCTGCAGGGAGGAGGCTGAGGAACTTCAAACGTTACGTGAGGCTTTGAGGCAGCAGGTGGCAGAGTTGGAGTTTCACTTAGGACACCGGGCACAGCAAATCAGAGCAGGGATTCTCTTGGTACAGCATGGGTACAGAGTGGGACTTCATCTAACCGGACTTGGGAGGGGCATCCAGTGAGAAGCCTGACTGTGCAGCCATTTTGGACTCCAGGGTTATGTTCCCATGCCTGTATTTTAGGTATAAAGACCTGTATCTTGCTTTCTCAAACCCACTGATAGCTGGTGGTGAGTCAGGATTGGAACTCAGTGCACCTACCTACCAGGCCAAGCTTCACTCTGACCTGTAAATAAGAGACAAGTTTGTTGACCATTTTCTACATGAGAACAGAAAATACAGACATGGTGAAACTTGAGGCCTGAGTCAATATAAATTAAATTCCTACCATAACCTGCTGGAAAGAGCTGATTCTAGAGAATTCACATTACCTGAACGCCTTAAGTCTGAGCCATGTGTTGGGTGCAAATGTGATGTGTCACTCACTCTTTTTCTCCTCCTTTTCCTTGCAGCAGCTGGAGCTCCTCATAGGGGAGACATCTGAGCACTGCACAAGTTTGCAACAATACGACTGGACAGAAGAAAATGACAGCCAGACTTCAGATGCTGGCACGCTGCTTCCCATCACCCCTGAGCCTGCCTTTCCTCCCAGTGGTGGCCAGCAGGCTCCCTGCTCAGCCACAACACAAATGACTGTCCTGGCTGCCCCCGATTTGGAGACTAGCACCAGGATGTCTCCCCTATCACCAGCTTGGACAGAATCAAGTCCAGCCTGTCCATCATGTTGTTCTGCTGGAGAAAAGGATACAAATGTCCTTCTCTAGATGAGTGCATTTGATGGACTTTGTACAAAATGGAAGAGTCTAGAACAGTTGTAACAAGGAAATCTACGTTGTCTTCCCCAAAATGTCTTCTAACTTTTCATCAGCTATGCTTTTCATAGTTCACTCTATGATTAAAGTTGGAGAAACTCAGAATATTTGAATATTCATTCACTATAGAACAAGTAATCATCTAGTATGTGCCTGACACAGGATTGTACAATGACATACAGGTTCTGAGTTGCTAGTGCTTGATGGAAAGACAGAAGATAAACACATGCATGTATTTATCAATAAATACTGGGAATGTGCTTTGAGGATCATAGCCAGATATTATGAAAGAGACAAAAGTAGGGTGTCATATTCAGATCAGATGTCAGGAGGGTCTGATTGGGGAAGTGACAAAAGACGAGGGAAATAGGATCCAGGCTTCAGATGTACCAGACTGTCCAAAGCCAAGTCAGTTTGCCCCCTGAAAGTGCTAATGAAGCACCTATTCTGGGCTGGGGATTCCACATGAACTGTAGACTGCTTAGGGCAAGATGGAGGAATATATATTCATTGATATTTGGATGAAGAATGAGATATGAAATAATAAATAAGTTCATGTCAATACTGATAGAGCTTTGGATAAGCCAGTGTGATGATATTACAGAGGGTGCCATGGAGTGACAAGGGGAATACATTAGGGTGCTTGGAAAAATTCTTGTTAAAGGGAAGCCCTTTGAGAAATCTCAGAGTGGCAAGGAAGAGAAAGCCATGGGGAAATTCTGGGAGAGGAATATTTGAAACAGAAGAAATGGAAGATTTACGGGCCTGGAGACAGAGAAGGAAGCCACACTGCTAAGTGCAGTGTGCAGTGGAGTGGAAGGAGTGCAAGCCTGAGACGTGAGGTGACCCATTCTAGGCCATGACCAAGAGCATCGTAGCCCAGATTCTTTTCCCCAGTGCAACACAGAGTCATTGTAGGTTTTAAACAGGGATATCATATAATCTAACTTGCCTTCTAAAACTGCACTGGCTTCTTCAGGAGGAAACATGACTGGGACCCACAGGGAGGCGGAGATCCCAGGTAGGAGGCTGCTGCTCCAATCCCTCTGGTGATGAGGTAAGGCTGCTGAGTTAATTCCACTGTGCAGAAGCTACACGACTCCCACCCCTGTGAAAATGCAGAGCGCTGTACACCAAATCCAAAGATACTGAGTTTCTGAGGAATGGGCAATAGATGAAGAATAGAATGGTCAGAAAGTATCGTGGAAAAATAATGCTTTGAGGGAAGTTTATAATCCGTATGAGAGGATTTGTAGGCAGAGGTCTCTTCCTAGCAAGGAACCCACAACATAACTCCTTCTGAAACTGACCCCAGCAGAACAAATCCATAGACTGTTTTCATTCTTCATTCCCCTTTATTTTTGGAAACCCCTTCACTTCAGTGAGGCTCTACCGCCCTTGGGGAGACCTCACTGTTTCGTTCATTGACTGAACCTCCTCAGAATGTGGAAAGCTCATGCTGTCCTTAATTCTCTCTTTTTCTCTTCTAAAGAAAAGGTGGTAACCTTTTCAATATAACCACTTATTCTACAGGCATCTGTGCCCAGTCTCCATCACTCTCTCGAATCCCAGATCAGGGTTACTACCTGGGCAACAGGCTGTGAGCCAACAGTTTGTCTTGTTTCCTTCACTCTTACCTCTGAATCAACCACCAGTTGACTGATTGATTTACTACCAAGGTGGTTTTCAGAAGTACCATGAGAGTCTCACCTACCTGGTGGTGGCACAACATGGATATCTCCTAATGGCCGTAGTTTCCATCTCTATGAAATATACTGGCATCTGCAAAACTGGTCTCCCTCCAGCTGGTCTCTCTCAGGCTCCACGTGGGACATATTTTGTTAACCTAAGGTGAGGATCCACATAGTACTTTTAGGATATCTTAGAAAGTCAGAGAGAAACCATAGGATCATATTCCCCAGAAAGACCTTCCCTAAAATGCTTTCTCCAAGGCTGGAATCATTATGTCCCTCTCCTGATTTCCCATTGATTCATTTGTCTTTGCAACATTCCTCCCTTGGCTCCTACATCATGATTCAACTTTCAGATTCATACTGGGTCCTGATCTACTGCACAGTATCCACCAAATTACTTTCCTTTCTAAACTTCTCAAACTCTGCCCGGATCTGATTTTTTTTACCTCTATTTTCCAGAAGACTTTGAACTCAAGTGAAGTTTCTACCTGCTTCTTCTCCACAACACCTGCTTACTGAAGAGAAATACCTGGCTCTGGATCCTTCCTAACTTGCCAGCCATCTGTTTTAGAGTTATACATCTGACTCTACCCTTATGTGATTCTTAAATGCTCTTCCCCTAAAACACCTCATATGATCCTCTTCCCTTTCTTTACTATCCCATGTGAAGTCATTTTAGCCCTCCTTAGTACAAGTTCTGCCTCCTTATATTCAACCAAACACATACTTCTTTATCTTCATCCCCTAAACAATACAGTATCACAAGTATTTGTATAATGTTTACATTATTTATAATTGGCAGTATAGGTAATCTAGAGATAATTTAAAGTATGTGAGAAAATGTTTATTTGAAGAATCATAACTAGTACAGTAAGGAAGCACCAAGGGAAGAACTGATCTACAAAGGCAAACATTAAGCCCTACAATGTATTATTAATAGGGAAGCAATGGAGCTCTGGTATCAAATCCAGGTTTGTGGGCTTAAATCCAACTCTGCTATTCATTATCTGTGTTGGGGAGACTATTTAAAGTTCCTAAGTTTATGATCTATAAATTCGGAGAAATATGACGCATAAAACCCTTTAGAACAACTCTAGAGTTTAGGGCTCAATAAACAGTGGATGATTAGGATGATTAGGAAGATGATGATAGTAAGAACAGTAATGTAATTTATTAAATCTCCATCTATAGGTAACACAAGTATTCTATATGTCTTATCACTTACCTTAACAATAACACTGAGAAGTAGAATTTTGTAACACACACACATGCACACATGCACGTACGCGCACACACACACACACCAAGGCTATAAATTTTTGTCTGACTTCTATCAACTAGTAAGTACTGAGTTGATATGCTAGTTTGCTGATTTATCTTTCCGGCTTGGTAAGCCTGGGACTCACGGATGAGCCCAACTCAGTCAGCGTAGCCTTGCTTCTGTCTATGTTATACGTTGAGCTTTAGTAGAAAATTCCCTTTAAAAAAATTCATTTGTTAGAAAAGTTTGAAAAACATGGACTGTGCTTAGACCATCCAACTATTGCAGTCAACTAAATTCTGGAATATGCAAAGAGATGACTTCTGCCACATAAAAAAAAGCCTTGAACCTATCCTGGCAACCCATAGCCTATGACCACCTGTCCCATTGCTATACTGTAAGAATCTCTTTGCAGCCTCTGTGAAAATTACTCTGGGTGGTCTTATTGTTCTATTATCAAGTCTCAAGGTCCTGTATTATCTTATTATTCTTTTATATGCTGAAAAAGTTCAAATTGACTCCTCAGAAAAATCCAGTAATCATTGTTGAAAATAGAGAATATCACTGCAAAATATACTTGCAGAAAGTAAATAACATAAAAAAATTAACTTGAGATTGAAGTCATTTCATTTAAATGAAAAGGAAGTGAAAAGTAAAATTACGACCTAATTTCAAATTTAGAATTTGGCAAAGGGACACTTTGGCCTCTTCTGTATTAAAGTAGTAGGGTCCTTCCCTATATTCATTTGCTTAGGCCAGGTTCTAATTCTGTATTCAAAAGCTTTGAATAGAGAAGACTGATTTGAGGAACAGCATTGGGAATAAAAAGGGCTGGGAGAGTAATTTAAATTAAATGCCCAGTACTACCAAAAGCAAAAGCAAAAGAAAGAGAAGGAGGAGAAGCAGAAGCAAAAGCAGAAGCAGAAGCAGAAGCAAGTATGTTAGCAAGCCAAAAAGAGAAAGAAAGAAAGAAAGAAAGAAAGAAAGAAAGAAAGAAAGAAAGAAACTAAGAAAGAAAGAAAGAAAGAAAGAAAGTTGCCCCGGAATAAGGGAAAAGGAGAAAAAGCAGAAATGCATTTCTATAGATTTTTTTTTTTAATTTGGCTCCCAGTTGTCCTATTAATTACTTTGAGTCCTTCGATAATTGCTGCATATATTCTGTTCAAAACTTGTAGTTGTAATGAATACAAAGAAAAAAAAAAAACCGGCAGCATGTACTTATTCCTTTGAACAAGATCCAAAATAAAATAAAATAATTCTTTCCAATTCTCTATTGTTATAGGTTTTTTAAAAGTTAGTACTTGCTTGCTATGTGGTAAATGTGAAGCTAAACATTTTATAAGCGTGATTTACATATAAAAACAAGCACTTGGAGTAATTATTATTATTATCCTTCTTTTAAAGATGGAGAAACAAGCTTATAGGGGTTAAGTGCTCATAATCACATAACTGGAAAATCAGGTATAAGCCCAGGTTGGACCAGAGCCGAAGTTTGAATCACTGTACAGTACAGCCATAGCCAGCTCTGTCATGCTAGCTGAGCTAGGCTACAGCTGCACACAATTTGATTATAGGTATGGATCAGGCAGGAGTCATCTCTGAAACCCATGTTTTTCTAGCTTTCAGCATTGATTAGGTCAGGTTGAAAGATGTACTTATGCAGAAGGCAGGTTGAGACTTAATACTGCTTTGTGTTCGTTATTGGGCAGGTGTTTATTTAAAGGAAGTGAAAACAGGTGTGTGGGCCTTGATTCAATTACACGATGGAGGGGAACACACTGATCCATGGCCGTTTTCAAGGAGAGATGCTGATTGTGCTAATTAATCATGTGTCTGTCAGAAGGAAATAGAACATAATAGAAAATGATGTTCCAGTTGCCATAGGTATGGAACACAGACTCTTGTAGCCGGCTCTCCCAGTGAACACACACAACTGTTCATGATGACAGCAACTGAGATGCAGTACCTGGCTCCTCCCGATTACAATGTATAAGATGCTTTGAAGAAAGGATGTTTTATAAACTCTTGCCAGCAGTAGGAAACCTCTTCCAACAGGACTCACCTCTCAAAGGAACCTTCCTTTCCAGGAGATTAATTGAGTCTTTTAGATCATATGGTTATCCTTGAGATGTGGCTGGAAGGGATATTTTCTATTCTGTTTCTTGGAAAGCTCAATCTGCTTCACTTGACCAGACATTTATGTTTATAATGGATATCACGATGGTGTTTAATTCATTCCCTAATCTATCTGCTTGCTACTCAACAGCCAGACTGGCCTTTTAAGACCATAAACCAAGCAAACTGATCTTTTGTTTAAAAATCCCTAGGGAAAAGGAAAGAACAACTTGTAGGTATACATGTAACTGTATGCATATTTAAGTGTGCAAGATAGAGAACCATACTACTAAGCTTTTGTTAGTTCATCAAACAAAAGTCTGTGCTTTTATTGTTTGTCTGTTCATTTTTTACGCTTTGATTTTGTAACTTGAACAACTACTTCTAAGATAGCAATATATATGAACTAGTGATGATTTCTTAATGTTATTTTTCTTTGAAATTCTGTATCATTTCTACCTTTTATCTGTTTTGCTTTTTTTTTAAATAAAAAAATCCCCAGGGACTTCTCAGTACATTGATGATTAAATCTCAGTTCCTTTCTACGATCAAACTTGTCCACAACCCAACTCCTTGTATCTGTCTGGCCTCATTTCATATCTCTCTACCTCTCTGTCTCTACCTACCACCTCCTGCCTTGTTATAAAATTCCTGGATCTTCTTGTCATTTCCTGAACATGTGAGAGTGATTCTCTTCTCACATGCTCTTCTTGTGTCGGTTCCCTCTTTGGATTTGGTTCCACTTTTCCTCAGATATTCACGTAACTGACACCTTCTCTAGCAGTCACTGTTCAGATATGACTTCTTCAGGCAAACTTGCTTGACAACTGCATTAGTTTCCCAACACTATTACAAAAACCTGAGATAATCAATGTTTAAGGAAGGAAGCCTATTCAGTATTTTACTGGACCGTCTACATAGTTCAAAAAGACACGCAGAATGAATGGGAGGTATACAGATTTTAAAACATAAAAATTCTTTGTTTGAAAATTATATTATTGTCTACATAGAAAATACCAAAGAATCTACAAAAGAGCTACGAAAAGAATAAGTTTAACAAGATTGAAGAATACTGGGTCAAGGTATAAAGGCTATTTTTGTACATACTGCCAGTGAATAGTGACAATTCCAGAAAAAATTTTAAAATTTTAGATATAAATCTAACAAATATCTAGAAACTGTTTCCTGAAAACTATAAAATATTGCTGATTAGAATAATTAAGATGATCTAAATAATTGGAAAGATATAATGTGTTTCCAGATTGGAAAAGTCAATATTAGTATGGTGTAATATATTGAATACCCAAATCTGACCCTGTATCTTAGTGAATTCAAGTACAACAAAATATCCAAGTAATGTTTTAAAGGAAACTGACAATAATTTTCTAAAATTTACAAAGGACAACCCGGAACTACAATGGTCAAGACTAATTTAAGTAAGAAGAATACAAGAGAATGACAAAAAATACTTGATTTTAAGACTTTGTATAAAGATAAAATAATTAACAAAGTAAGGTTAACAAAAACACAAGGTGATTATGAAATAAAACATCAAGAAATTGACTCATATAAACAATGAACTCTTATTATTAATGGATTCTATATTTGAAAGTCTGCTTTTTTTTTGAGGGTTTTCCCCTGAGAATTTGTCCCTATCTGAGCCATTAGTCAAAGAAGTGTAAGTGAATATCCAGAGTTCCAGTTTTCAATAGGAAAAGCCACACTAGTTCTGAAGATGAGTCTGTCAGAACTTGCTGCATGACAAGGTGCAGAAGTAGTAGGAAGGAGGATATATACAGAATTCGATGGCAGAAATTGTCGTAGAAAGAAGTTGCAGGACCTAGACAGGAGATCTAGGGTTGGAGCAGATGCCACTCGCTGAAAACATAGAAAAATAAAGACCCTCTGACCTAGTAGGGGTAAAAGAAAAAAAGTCCAGAAAGACATCTGGCTGAAGAGTTGGAGAGTAGAAACATGGATTTTGGAGCAGTGCTCTAAGGTGGAATCTGATTACAAGAGAAGCTTAGATAGTAAAAAATTGAGACACAAAGTGTACCCTGCCCAGATGCTGACTGTGACTGATGTCAAATTGATTCATTGGCCAATACATAGTTTTTTGAATTTCCCTCTCATGTAGTCATAAGAGCAGGGTCAGGCCCAGAGATTAGAGTGACACTGGATCACCGGGGAGGAGTCATTAGCTCTGGTTTAGAAAGTTAGGAGGACTTTCAAGTCTAACAGTGTATCAAATGCAGTGTGTTCCAAATGACTTCACTTCAAGTAACTTCTCCCAATTTGATTTGATAATTTTTTTTGCTGTTTCACTAATTTAGATCACTAATTTATTCAATAAAAAGTCACTGGGTGCGTAGTCTATGTCTGGCACTGTTTTCTGCATTTGTAAAAATGCAAAACAACATAAACAGAGTCTTGTTTTCATGTAGCTTACATTCTGGTGGTAGCGAGCAGAATGTGAACACCCTAGGCAAGTAAAAACAGTAAAATAAAAGCAGTGCAATTTCAAATGATATTAATCAATAAATTAGACAGTATTATAGTACCAGTGGGAATTATGTAACACCAGGTCATCAAAGTAAGCCAACTGCATCATTGGGTCATAGATCAGAATAAGGAAGTCAAGCAGTGACAACAAGTGTTCATGTAGATGCAGTGAAACTGGAACCCTGTACAATGCTAATAAGAAAGCAAAATGAGTGTAGTGACTTGAAAAAAGTTTGTCAGTTGCTCAGAAACGTCTAGCATAGTTACCACTTGGCTTAGCAGGTCACTTGCTGACTACCTAAGTAAATAAAAATATATGGTCACACAAAGAATTGCACATTAATGATCATAAAAGTGTTTTTTATAATATCCAAAAAGTGTAAAGAACACAAATATCTACAAACTGATGAATGGAGAAACAAGTTATGATCTATTCATGCAAAGGAGTATTATTCAGCAATAAAAAAATAAGTAATGACCTACTACAACATGCATAAACCACAGAAACATTATACTAAGTGAAGGAAACTAGACACAAAGAGGTTATGTAATTTATGATCATATGAAAATTACGATCACAAATTTTCAATATTGTCATACCTACAGTCAGAAAGTACTTCAGCTGTCTAAGATTGAAGAATGGGGTGGGAGTGCTCCTGTGGGTACAAAGTTTCTTCTGGGAATGATGGAGATATGATAAAATTAGATGGCTGCACAATTCTATTAATATATGATAAACCAAAATGTTGCCTACCTTAGTCATATGATATGTAAATTATACCTCAGTGAAGTACTAAAAAATAAGGATGACCATGTGAGCATCAGAAGGCAGGGTGTTTCCAGAGAGGAAACAGCAGCTACAAGCCCCCAAGCAGGAACTGAATTTGTCCCACTCGCATAACAGGGAGGAAATCCGTAAGGCTGCAGCCAGTTGAAATACTGGTCACATCAGATATGCTATTTGTGTTAGTCAGTTTTTGATCGTAGTTATAAACGTAATAAGTTAACCTTGAAAGCAGGAAAGGGTTTATTTCTGTTCTTAGTTCCAGGGCTTTCCATCCATGGCATCTTGACCCCACCTCTTCTGGGCTAGTGGCAAGACAGCACACATGTGCAATGCACATGAAAGAAGGAAGCTGTTCACCTCATGGTAGCCAGGAAGAAAAAAGAGAGTAAGGGGTCTGGGTCACAGTATCATTTCAGGACACACCCCCATAATCTAACTTCTTTCCGCTGCACCCCACTCCTTATGGTCCACCACCTCCCCGTAGTACCTCAGGCTGGTGATCAAACCTTTGACACTGGGCTTTTGAAGGATGTCCAAGATCCAAAGTAGACCTGTCTCTAGGTTTTATTTAGAACGGCTGATTAGCAGCAGCCATTGAAAGGTTTGCAGCAGGACTGGCATGATGTATGCATTTTAAAATTAATCTATCTTCCTTCTGGGTAGTTGATCCTGGGGGTGTAAAGTGAAGCAAGGGAGACAAGATAGGAGCTAGTGCAGTAATTTGAACAACACTCGGAAATTCAGATTTTTTTCTTTTTTTTTCCTTTTCTTTTTCACCTTCTTTTCTTTTCTTTCCTTTCATCATGACTATCTTTTCTTTTGTTCCTAAAAAAGTAAAGTCATCTTACATTTACCAGAATGTTGTGAGTTGAAGTGAGTCAGCCCAGAAAAAGATATTAGCCAAAATATTTGACCCATTGTTAACCTTTACTAGTCACAAAAGAATAGTCTATCAATAATAAAAAGCTTAAGCTACTTTATGTAATTAGTATTTATAAAGGGAATATTATCCCAATTTAGTATTTAAATCCACTTTAAACTCTGAAAGGCACCATTAGGGAAAACATGGGCCCCTTTACGTGTCTGTGACAACTCTTTCCATGCTGATTTCCTAGCTCACAGCCTCTGAGTTTCCTACATCATGAAGCACAATCTTCCATGCTATATTTGGAAGAAGAACAATAAGGTATCTGTCGGAAAGCAGAATTTGCATCAGACTCCTCTTCTTGCCTAAGGGTTTACTTCCCTTTTGCAAACTAATGTGGGCGGCAGAGAATAAGACGGCTTTGTTAGACTGTTACTCACATAATGAGATTTTAGGTCTGCTATTCAACACAATTTTCAATGGCCACTTTCTCCAGGTTAAATTGCTGCCTACAGACATTTTGATTACAAAATATAATTTAAAAATAAAAGAAGACAAAAATGCCTCTTATTTTCTCACACACTCCCACCTCTGAGTTTTTAAGCTTATTTGATGGAGGATGTTTGCATAGCAGGCCACTTGCTCAACCTTGAAAAGTCCGGCTCTCATTTGGGATCCCTCCAGCCCTTCCCCTGTCTCGTGACAGGTCCCCAGGTAGCTCTCCAGATGACCCAGATAGATCTATGTCAGGAGCCAATCAACCTTGAAAATATGAGTGAGTTGACACTTTATCTTTCAGCCAGCCCCAAAAGCTCACATGCTGTGTCCTTAATCCCTCTAACTGATCCCATTATAGCTTAGTCTAGAGAGATTCAAGTGTGCTTTAAAATAGGTTTGCAGGTAACTTTACAGTTTCAAAAGAAAGTTTTGTGCTATTATCTGTTTGTTTCTTCTTAGTAAGAGAGAATCTTTTTGTCTATGTCTTGTACTCTGAGTAACTACTTCAAAGATAATGATACCCAGTGTGTTAATGATTATTATTCTTTTACTATTTTATGAAAGTATGTTTTCTCTTTCATAAGATAAAAACATTATTTAAAGATCAATTTAAAAAAGCTTCAAGCCCACATCCTGAATATAAACCGATAGTAAGAATCTTGTCACCTGTTCTATAAAGTCTCAGTGCACTGTGATGACGTGTGGGGCTCTGCCCCGGTGGCAGCTTCACAAGTCCATTGGTTTCTACTGTCAGCTACTGGCTGTGAATCCTCTGCCCTGCCAACCAGATTAGGCACAACAGAATGTCTCCTTTCCACAACATGCCTAGAGTGTAGCGAATCACATGACTGTCTCAGAACTCCACTCTGCCTAAGCCCAGCACGCTGCCATTTCTGTGTGCCTACCCACAGAACCATGGGACACTTTCCTAGACAGTTACACAGAACTTCACATGGAAGCAGACTGTAACTACCTTGAGCTCCGGTACTGCCAAACCTCTCTCAGAAAATCCCAAAGGTCTACTAAGATGCCAGAACAAGAGCTTCCCACCTACACTAAAACAAGTTGATTTCCACTTCTCTTTTTCCTAGATCCCCAGCCTCAGCTCTAGCCCCAGTGAGACTTTCTCAGTCTAGCGTAATTTTCATTCTTTCATGCATCAGAGCCTGATCCCTGAACATCTAGTTTCAAATTCCTTTTCAAAGGAAAATATTATTTTTACTCCCTAATGACCTGATTAATTGTTCTTTTGATAGAGACTTTAACGTATGCAAAACTGAGCCATGATTCCTTTTTCTAGACAATGTTCATCCTCTCCTTTCCTGAAGCAAGAATCTTCAAACTTCTGACCAAGTCTTAAAGTACAGGGAAACTATTTAACAATGGTGAGGCAGGGGGAAATTGCAGGAGCTTTTGCAAAGATACTCAGTGGTAAATATAATGCAGATATGTTTCATGGCTATAGCTATTCCATAATAAATTGTTTTCTAATTCTGCTAATTCCTCTTTTGATATGTAAATAACTTTTTATGTTGCCAAAATACCTTCTCCTCTATATACACATAAAACATAATCTCACTAATAATGTTCCATATCTTCCCCATGAGTCATTATGATTCACTTAAGTCTTTGCTAATTTGATAGATGAATAAAATTTTGTTTGTGAGTTCAAACATTTTCATATTCTGTACTTTAGATCTTGTCTGGTTCTTCTGCCTCCTCTTCTTCCTCCTCCTTTCCTCTTCCCCTTTCTCTTTTTCTTCTTTGGTGGTTAGGTGTCTATTCAACTTCATTGCCCATTTTCTCTGCAGTTCTATTAATTACATGTTTAAAAGTGTAGATATAAAGTAAAGGTCACTCACACAAGAATGGGAAGAGACAACCCATTCAGAGCTTGCTAATGCCAGGCAGGTAACCATCATCCATTGTGTCCGGCAGAGTCACAAAACACAGGCATAGGTGTGGGATCTCTATAGAATGGGGAGGAGGGGCGGGGAGTTTTAAGTGTGCCTTGATCAGAAATTTTTGACCTATGAAAGCTCAAACAGGCAAGTCTTCCTGTGTAATTACCTTATGATGCCTATTTGCCTTTTTCAGGTTTATTTATGGGGTAAGAGGTAGAGGAAAAATTAGAGAAGTTGGCAGTTATGGGTTCTGGTTCTCTGGACCAAACCAGTTGCTTCAGAGTTGGAGAGTAAGAGTTGTACTTTTTTACAGGCTCTCAGTCACCTCTGTATTCAGTTCTTCAGGAAGGAACATTAACTCCTCCTTGTTGATATGCAGGAACTCTTTATAGATTAAGAAGATTCTATCTTTGACATATTATGTTACAGTCTGATCCTGAGTTTTGGACTGTGTAATGTACTTATGTTATATCAGCTTTTAAACTTTATATAAACTACCAATTTTCATAGCCTTTTCTTTGGTTAGATTAGTTCAGAACAATTTTTCATATTCATAGACTATAAAACATTAACTTGTATTTCCTCTTAGAAACTTTACTGGGCTACTGAATTTCTTATATTTAATATTATAATTTATTTGGGATTTATGCTGGTAAAAGTTAGGGGATAGTAACTAATGCTTTTTATCCAACTTTACAAGCCCATTTATTGATGATTATTCATTCCCTAACAGTGAATTTCTTGGTTATAGTTTTGATTTTGATGAGATTATAACACAAAGAGAGAGAGAGAGGTAAGGAGGGAGGGAGATTGGCAGAGAGAAAGTGAGAGAGGGGAGAGAGAGACAGACAGACAGAGACAGAGAGACAGAGAGAGAGACAGAGAGGAGAGAATTTTCAACTAAATTCTAAGTTGATGAAAAATATTTCAGCTTAAATGGTCAGTGTCCAAGTGGAGCAAAGACAAGAGTAAACATCTTGGGCAAGTAAAAGAAAATCCAAGAAACTGGCTGAAGTATGATCATGCATTTCATTCAGAAGAGTTTATTATATATTTACTGCTCAAAAAATACAGTGAAATTATACAAGTCTTAAATTTACCATTCAATGAGTTTGGGTAAATCCTTATAAACTTAAAACTTAAATTATTAAGAGACTATACAACCATCTTTGAAGGTCTGTTTTACTTTTTCCACTTGGCCCTACTGTGCACTCTGCTCTTTTTTGTCATCTGTATTTACTGTGAAATGCATGGAAAATAATGCTCACTGATAGAAGGATTAGAAATAAATATATATACAATTATAAAATAAAGTAAAATGCTAATGTGAAACCTGTGTGGTAGGTATGCAACAATTCACTGTAAAATGCTTTCAATGTTTCTATATATTTGGAAATCTACATAACAAGCATTAGAAAAGAGAAAAATAAAATCCTCTCCTTTCCCCCAAACCTTAAAATACTCCTGAAGAAAATCAAGATCAAGAAATACATCTTGCTAGATATCAAGAAAAAATGTAAAGATAGATTAATCAATACAGTGTGGTGATTGTATAGAGATAGAAAAATTGGCCAGTCAAACAGAGTAAAGTCAAAAAGCAGACCCACACATCTGCAGAAACTTTGATGGCAGAAAAATCACTGCAGAGCAGTAAGAGAAGAATGTACTTTTCAACAAATGCCAACTGTACCATCAGTTACCCATGTAAAGAAAGTAAAATAAAGCAGTATCAGATGAATTAAGAAGTTAAATGGAAAGGCAAACCTGTGAAGTTTTAGATGTGCTAAATATAGTTAAGTGATGCTCTGAATTCATTAGCACTTTCCTTTGATGTGTTTCCCTCCAAGTCAAAGAAGTTAAGGGAGGAAAGGAAGATATTTCTCAACCTTCCTGCAGGGGAAAACCTGCATATGAATAAAATTCTATCAACTAGGTATACTCATAGTAGATTTAGAAGGTTATGATGAAGAAGGTCCTGCTGGTTTAAGCTTTTCTCTGCTTTTAGCAGAACGTGATCTCTGTAAGAGTCCTGCATGCTGGGCAAGGGGCAGGTGCAACAGCAGACCAAATGGCAACAGTACTGAGCTCTGTTGCAGCCTTCTCTCAACAGTTTCAGATGTGACGATGTGGTCATTTTGTGATCATGGCAGCTTTGCAGTTACTGGTTTTGGTTCCCAGGCCACAGCAGTAGTTTGTTTTGTTGTTGTTGTTGTTGTTGTTGTTGTTGTTTAATCACAGCAGTTACACTGGTGGACTTTTGGTTCCTTTTACCTGATTTGTGCTCAGGTATAAATTCACATTTTAGGTCAGTACTATCATTTCCAGGATACATTCCTGAGGATCCAGTACTCTAAGATCTTGATCTTAGAGTACTGATGCAGATTTCAATCAGAATGAACTCTCACATAAATTTCTGGTTAAAATTTAGATTATGCTGTCTGCACTTAATTCTGATGGTCCAAAGGTAACCCTGGAAGTTGTAAAGCCTTAGTATGGACACATTTTTTAACAATACATTGAACAAACTACATATCAAAATAATTTACAATTGACTACTTTCTGTTCACAAAAGGCATCTTATATAGATAAAAAGATCATAAAATAATAGATGAGATTTGGTATATAATGTCCATTTATCACAGATTAGAGTATGATTAGAGTTCTTTAAAATTCAATATAAAAAAGAGAGGAAAAATTTAAAAATGAGCAAAAGAGATGAATAAGAAGTGCAATCATGCTGTAAACTAAAGGAACATTTAACTCTATTTTACTCCCATAATTTAGGGCACATTTAACCTTCATCAAGCATTCATCTTAAGGTCCTAATAAATCTAATCTGAAGTTCAGCTGGACTTGAGACTTGTTATAGCTTTGATTAGATTCACTTCACCACTGTCTCCAAATATTCTTGGGATGGGCTAAGGACATCTCATTGAGAGGAACTTAGACTCTGCATGTTAATGCTTTCAAGGTGTCTTTTAAGATTCACTGGTTATCTAAGTGCTTTGTGAACTGTGGTCTCCTACACCTCTTGTATTTGCATTTCTAGAAACACTCTCTCCACATTTCTTTCCAGCTTAGAATCTTGACCATCTACAGTTTAGCTAGTGACAGTCTGGAGTTTTGTGGGGGGCTCCTTTAGGTTCATCTGTTCTGCTTCTGATATTTAGTAGGGGCTTCTGTATGGGCAGTGAAGGCCTTTAGGGACCCAGGAGCTCTCCTAGCTCCACTAACTTGGATACAGCCTTCTGTTGCCACCACATTTAACTTAGAGAAGGTGACACGGGTCTTGGAAAGAATATGTGTTTCCTCCAGACCCCTGCCTTGGTTTTGTAGCATATCATCTATCCTGTTACACTCAGCAAAGACTTTTGGGAAAGCTATAGCAAGTAGATATAGACTGTTCCTAGGGCTCTTCGGGATTCAAATTCATCACCCCAACTCATACCCAGCTACTGATTATTCTCCTTATCTTTGTCTACAATGAACTCTTTCTTCTCCATTTACTTTGCCAATGGTGAAGATAGCTGTAAGTTTCTTCTCTCCTAGAAGAGTTACCTTTTCTAATTTAGTTTGCTTGGGATTGCTTGTCCGATCAACTCTATTCTGGGTAAAAAGCACCGTAGTTTTTATAGAAAACTTTACTCTCACTGTTAGAATCTTGTCATTTTATACATCTTAACTGGTAGCAGAAGTCTCTCCTCACTTTTTATCAAAGGGTGCACTTGAATGGTCATGGAGCTATATCCTCTTACCAGCTGTTCTCACACATGAGTTTCAAAAGTTCTATTGAGTATTTAAGCATGGAATTCATTTAGGTTGATCCAGGAGATTCTTATTTGTAAAAATTAAAGTTGAGTTTATAGTTAGTAGGAAGGTAAGAACAAAACACAAAGTTAAAAAAAAAGTAAAGAATGAATATTTATTAGGCACCAACTATTAGTCAAGCCCAGTATCAGAAAACTTGTTAGTGTTATCGCACTTAAAAGTCATTATAACTGTGAAAGACATGTATTACTATCCTTATCTTATAGGTAGAAAATCTCAGAAACTAAGCTATTCATGGTCACTAAGAAAGTACATAGAAGACACAAAATTTAAGCTCACTTCTCTATGATTTCAAATTTTGTGCCCTCTTTCTCAGTATATCATTTCCATGAAACAAGAATGTGTATGGAGAACAGAGAAAATTGTTTGGGAAGTTATGGATGATCAAGTTGGAGAGATATTGTCAGATGGACCCTGATTCTTGTTGTAGATATGTATTCAAAATTGATATCAAAGGTATCTGGTGTCATTACATTCTCCTGGATGTAAGAAAAGACCCTAGAAACACTGGTTAAAATGAGGTGTACTTGACTTAGTCTGTACTGACAATCCAAACCCAAGAGAACATACAATTTAGTAAAACCCATGTGCCCACTTTCTAAATAGAAGTTGGAGGCAAAGCCTGAGTACCCCCACCTGGTCCTCTTACTTAGAAACTCTAGGGATGTTGCTGCCCAGTCAGGGGATATTGAACAATGCAAAGAGAAAGTCAGAGCTCTGTGTAGAGACCTTTGCCAGAAACTGGGTGGCTGATCTTACAAGCAAAAGGCAAGAGAGTTTCCCACTGGGCTTTATAAGCATGGTAATAAAAGGCATGTAATCTTGATAATCAAGTACAGAAGTTATGGCTGCTATTTTAAGTTCATACTGGGTTTAAAATTTGCTTTCATATATTACTAAATGGTGTGTTGTTTTTTCATACGGTTGAACCCAAAGAAGCAAAATCTTAAAGCTTCTTTTAATAGATTTTTTCTACATCCTAAAAACCTTAGTCAACATTTTCCCTTATGCTCATGCAGAGTTAATGAACTTACTTATTAATATTTTGTAGCACAATTTAAACATGATAGCCTTGCATATCTAAGTACTTCTCTCTGAGCAACAGAAGCTTTAAACTACATTGCACATACCTTAAAATTCTATGTGTCCTTTGGGAAAATATGTGTACTTGCTGCCTTTGTGTTTAGAAACCCCCATAAACAGAGTGTGTATCTGCTGCTAATACCATCTGGTAGCTGACATCAATTTCCTTGCTAGTTTACTCCAAAGAGGCAGCCTCATATGAATGCGTGCAGTAACATTTGACAGGTTTTGGTGACACAGTGGGAATCAGGCTTGGTTCCTTTATTGTACTGTCTCACTAATGGATATTTCCTGGAATCCAGACAATTTTCAGATTTAGAATATTCTAATGGCTTATCTGGAAAGAAGTAAGCAAAGGAAAGGGTAATTAATTCTTTCTCTGAAATCTTACTCTTTCCCACGTGCTATGAAGAGGTAAGCAGGGGCCAGAGAGTCTAGTGGCTTCCCCTTAATGAGCTAGAACTGCATTAGTCAGCATACAACCAGGGACAATATGAAGTTGACCATCAGTAAATAATAATTAAATAAACCAACACTTCTTGTGCCAGAAGTCTTCATTCTGTTTTGTGAGACCAAAAATTTGCTACTGACTCAATTTAAATGTTTCAGTATTTACAGAGAAAGCCACATTTTGGTACATTTTGATAGAATTCACCTGAGGAAGTAAACAAAAAAATGTAATCACAACAAGTTGAATTTTTAGCTAGATGTCTTCCTGTCTCTTTTTGAAATTGAGTATCCCTAAAGTTAATGTACATTCTTTATCTCTGAGGCATATTTTAACTTATGATCTTTTTAGTGACTTAGTCTACAGATACTGGCACCTCACTGGAATTATATCTTTTCTCTGTCATTTCTTGGCCATGTGGTTAACCTTTCTGTGTCTCATTATCTTTACCTCTAAAAGAGGATGATAATGGTAGTAGCTACTTCATGGGATTGCTGTGAAGATTAAACAAATAGTTTTATGATAAATACTTAGAATAAATTTCAGGCATAGAGTAATCACTCAAGTAAATGCAGGAAATTTTGTTGACAATTTACCATTGTTTAAATATTTTTTTAAAAAGGGGGAAACTGTCATCTAGACAAGATGGTATAGAAAATAGGCAAATAACATGAAAAGACTTTTTGATGAAGAAGCTATAGATGAACACATATTTAGTAACACTAGCTATCAAAGAAATGCAAATTAAGAATTTAGTGAGATACCACTTCACACCTACTAGGATGATTAAAATAAAAACTAGTGGAATAGTAAAAATGCTAAAATCTAGCAAAGATGCAGAGACTGGATGTCTTCCTCATTGCTGTGAGACTGAAAAATGGTATAACCACTCTGGAAGAAAGCATGGCAATTTCTTCTAAAGTTAAGCATACAATTACCATGAGCCAGGAACTGTATTTTTGGGCATTTATCCCAGAGAAATTAAAATTTATATTCACACAAAAACCTATACACAAATGTTTCTAGCATCTTTATTTGCAACAGAAGAAAACCAAATCACCCAAATAGCCTTGAGCAGGTGCCTCGATAGACAATATGTGCTACACCCATGAAATGGAACATTTCTCAGCAATAAAAAGGAATGAACTATACACATGCAATATCCTCAATAAATTTGTAAAGGATTATGCAAAACAGAAAAAGTCAACACCAATCATTATACAGTACATGATTTTATTGATACAACATTCTTGAAGTGACAAAACTGTAGAAATAGAGGACAGATCAGTGCTTGCTAAGAATAACCATGGAAACTGGAAGGGTGGAAAGAGGAGGTGTGACCATAAAGGAATAGAAGGAGAGAGCTTTATGGTGCTGGAGAAATATTCAATATCTTATCTGTGGTGGTGGACATATGAACCTAATACATATACATCTGGAAAGACATGAATAAATTAGGTATATTGCACATATCAACATCCTGGTTGAGATATCCAACTATACTCTCACAAAATGTCATGATTTGGAGGAAATTATCACAATATACAAGAGAAATGTACCTGCTATTTTGTATAATTATGTATTATTTCTTTTTAATTTTTTTTATTTTAAAAAGCAAAGCAGAAAAAAAAGGATAAGATTGATAAAGAATTTCAAAAAAGAAAAAAGTAGGGAATTAATACTCATTAATATATTCCACATTGTTTTCTCAGAACTAGTTGCTCAGGTTGCAAAATCTAGATACATTATAATTGTGTATAAATCTATAATTATCTCCTTAAAATTTAAAAAAAATGAAAGGAAAAGACAACTCTCCTAGTTTAGTAGGTACTAATATCCAAAAATTAACATATGAAAGATCAAGTATGTTCCATATTGTAATTTCAATGAAATGGCAACAGATATCAGATTTACTTGTAGGTAAACTCTAATGTATCATCCTATTATCAAGAGTAACAATATGTTCACACTGCCCAGTACAAACACATACACAATTATTTACCAGAAGATATTGATCTGAGACAGCTAATTCCCTCTCTAAAGGGTTGGTTGGTACAATGAAAGAGATTCAGTAAGACTTTTGAGATAAATCCAGCCTAAAATCAGTTCATATTCTTTCTTTCTGTCTTTCTCCCCCACCCCTCACACACACATGCACCTGACTCTCTGTGTCAGAGCCCCTTTAGTCACCAACACATAAACTTCCCTAGGTTGATGTTGAAAGGCAGATCTGTGAAGCAGATATTTTATAAATTGCTGACTAAAATAAATCATCTGGAAATGTCCACTACTGTGATTGTTCATTTTCATAGATGGAATATTGCAATTAAAATAAAAATAGATTCATTTGAAGCTAGTTACCATTAGGTATCCATCAGGAATGAAGCCAGAAGCCAGTGCCGCCACACATCAGAAGGCTTCTGGACACACAAATCATGTCACGGTCACAATGGCTCCTTGCACTTACTCTGAGGTAAGCGCTGTAGGCCATGGGTCCTCAGCACTGTACACATGCGGCCGTTATTTAGAGCTCTCTGAGGTATAGATTTACATTACCATCTGCCATCTCCATTGCTGTTTACATCTGCCTTAAAAGGGGGACAGGCCATGATCAATTAAAGTGTGTGTAGAAAGCCCTGAGGGGGAAAAAATCAACAACACAAACAACCTGTACTTGAGAGAAGTACACACGTCCATCTGAAAGGTCAGTGAGAAATTTATACTCCTCTTTTTGAAAATATTCCCTTTGAACTGTGGAAAATTAAATAACAAAGAATTTCTTAAAATCTTCAGGCTACTATACCTTAAAACAGTTTCTATCCCCTGAGAAAAACTAGAAATATCTCAATTATATATGTTTTTAAATTAATTTATTGATCAGTTGACTTCACAAACATGGAAAATCTTTGCTCATGAAAGACATTTAGAAGTTGAGAAGACAAAACCCAAATTAAGAGTAAACATTTGCAAACTGTATTTCTGATAAAGGACTGGTATCTAAAGTAAATAAAGAAGTTTGAAAATTCAACAATAAAACTTTTAATCCAACCAGCAAGTGAGTAAAGGACAGGAGGGGACATTTCACAAAGGAAATACACAGGTGACAAGTGAGCATACAGAAACATGCTTAACACCTTAGCCATCCACAAAGTGTGAATTAAAACCACAATGAGATAATATTATATTCCTATGATAGTGACTTTTTAAAAATAATGACTTTCAGAAATACAAACCTCTGGCAAAAATATGGAAAAGCTAGAGAATTCATACAATGCTGGTGAGAGTAAGAACTGGTACAGCCGCTTTGGTGTTATCATAAAATTAAACATGCAATTGCTAGAAATTGCACTTCTCGGAATTCATCCCAGAGAAATGAAAAATTTTGCTCATATAGAGACCTCTGTCTATGCAAATGTTCATAACAGCTTTATTTGTAATAACTAAAATTTGAGAACAACCCAGATGTTTTCAACAGGTGAACAATTAAATAACCTGGTACTTGTCAAAGAATACTATTCAGCAATAAAAAGGAACAAATTATTGATGCAGTCAACAACCTGGCTATATCGCCTGAGAATAATGTTAAGTGAAAAAAGCCACACCCTGAAGGTTATATAGTCTGTGATTCCATTTGTATAACATTTTTGAAATGCAAAATTATAGAAGTGGAAAAGAGATTAGTGGTTGCCAAGCATTAATGAATTGTGGGGCCAGGGCAGGGAGGAGGGAGATGTGTGTGCCTAGGTAGGCAAGATGAAGGAGACCTGTCGTGGGCAGATGGTCTTGTATGACTGAATCAATATCAATATACTGGTTTTGATAGTGTAACATAAGTCTGGAAGATGTTACCGTTGGGGACTAGGGGGGTTACAAGAACAGGGGCTCTTTCTGTATGATTCTTACAGTTGCATGTGAACCTACAATTATCTCAAAAGGTTTCGCTTTTTTAAAAAAGAATGTAAAAGTATTGCAAGAAAGTGTGTCTTTCCCACTCAAGTTTGGAAAGAAGGTGCTGCTGACACAGTGGTTGACAAAGCTAGTGGAAGATGAAACATGCAGCTGGGGACACAGGGTTGATTCTGGGAACTGCCCCTCAGCACCCCCAGATTCCTCCTGATCAGGATAGTTACAAAGGAAAGAGCACATATGCCAGCAGTTAAGAGGTAACTGAAGCCATACAGATAGTTAAGTTTAGAAATGTAAAAGGCAAAAAGAGTTAACATAAGGACTAGCAGTTAAAAAATCTGACTCTCCAGAAAGAACCATCTTTGGTAGAGGGTAAGTTATTTAACAACCTCTCCCTTACCTCCAGGCTGGGTTTTGAGCAACTTAGAAATGGAGAGTAATAACTTTCCTTTGAATTCCAGCTAAGTAACTGATTTTCTTTAAGCTCTACATTACATAGCCTAAACCCCAATTGGTTATTTTATATTCTCAAAGCCACCTGCACGTGGAAATGTCCATCATTTTATAAATATTAGTGATTACTACTATTAGCATCGCTTTTCTCATTACAACATCACTCTGGAAGACAGTAGGAATGAGTTAAACCCAAATTGACCTGAGGCTTAAAACTTTGAGGGGGCCACCTTTAGGGCAAGTTGGTTAACTATTCTATGCCTCAGTTTCCATGTTTACAATATCAGGACACAAAAACAAATGTGCTGGATTTTTAGGGAAATTCAAAGTTGTAGTAGCCACTCTGTCTGGGTTTCTCAAGTACACATTTTAGGAGCTCAGAATGGGACTTTATGTGTTATATTTTTGTAAAATGCAATCGTTGTGCAGAGCAGTGGTGGCAAGGTCCTCTCTCTCTCTCTCTCCCTCTCTCTCTCTCTCCATCCCCCTTGCCCTGGTGTCTCAGAAACAGAGCATCCCCATGGCAACAGCAGCAGCTGGTCCCTAGATAAGAGGAGCTGGAGCCGAGCTGGGCAGCAGCAGCCACAGCACAGAGAAGCAGCCCAGCCTCTACACACAGCTCTTCCTCCAGTCTCCTGCCCATCACCGAATCTGTGCCAGTGGGTAAGTGCTTCAAATTTTTTTCCTCCACAAACTTTTGTGATGAGAAAAGCAAGTTTCTAAGAACTTAAAGCTTTTTCATGGTTGTTGGAACAAAGAAGGTTGCTGCTGGTAGCACTGGGGTTGGGCCCTATGGAGCAAAGCTAAACTGAGGTGAGACGGGAAACAGAAAAACCACTTCAACATCATTTTTCTCAGGGAGGTGGGGTCTCAAGTTCTGTGGGAGTCTGTGCCCTCAGAAACTCAACCGTGAAGTTTCAGGGTGAATACTACTCATGCATCTGTGTGTTCACACGGCAAGAAGGGTCTTACTCTACGTAGCTGGGGAAAGAATCCTTTTCAAAAATTATCCGCGTGCCCTACTTCAAGTGCAGTCAGCCCTCGAGGAATTTTATAAAGTTAGGGCTTTTAAACGAACAAATGAACAAATGTGATCTTAAATGTACTTTTTGGCTAAAACTAAATCTTCAGGTTAAAAAGAAGGTTAGCAAAGGTGTAAACTGTGCAAAGCCAGATGGTACTGGAACTAGCCACTATATTGGGCCAAGGAAGTAATTTTTGAACTTTTTGTCACATCAGCTAAAGCCAGGACTGATTATTTTGAAAATATTATTTAGATTAATTTACAACTAATCTAAATGTCCATTCACCTTTGCAAATGGGTATTACAGTGTTCTCAAGATCTGAAAATAGATATTCTGCAGTTGATCTACACTTTAGAATATTCTAACCTCATTACCAGTTTCAGAGAAGCCCAGAGATAGAGTGAGATTAGCCTGACAGTCAATATAGATCCATTAAAATCTAGGTATTATAAGCACAAGGGCATGGGAAGTGAGAGATCAAAGGCCACCCACATTTATTCCGGGTTAGCATACTCAAGGGTTAGCATACTCAAGTCCCAGGCTGGGCACTCTGGAGACAATGTGTTGTTAACACTCTCAGCAGTCTTGGAGAATAGTTCTAGCATTCAGAGTTTACAGACATGGAAACTAAGTTTCCAAGACAGCACATTGCTTGCCCAAGGTCACTCAGTTAGAGTGGGACAAGGTACCAATCTCTTGCTTCTTCCTCAGACTGCCTCAGAGCATCTAAGGCTTATAGTCCGGGAGGAACGCTCTACCCCTAAACTAGACTAGGCATCCTCATCTCCAACTGAGAAACCTCCTCAGGGTTTTAATTACCTGAACAAACTTCTGACTTCAAACTGGACTGAAGAGATAGCACTACTATTCCCCTGCACCAGAAAGTAGCCCAAACTAGTGAAGACTAACTTCAGCAAACGATGTCCTCAAATTTCTGCAGGCTGAACTGGTATGTGTGTCCTTCACAGTTCAGCAGGGTCATATCCTAGGACCCAATGTCTTGGCTTTTTCAGCCCCTGTTCTCAAAAGATTAGGTGACTTTGCCACCAACATTTGCTGCATATTGTGACACCAGCTTGTATATCTCTTCTCTCGGTGATATTTGCATTTACAAGTGTCTGTGAAAAGAAATTGTCCCTTGTGAAAAGTATTAGCAAGAAATTTGCAAGAATTTAGCATGTGGGGTTTGGCAAATCTCCCTTAAGTCTTGAAATCACATCTCTTGGTCTCTTGAGTAAGCTCTCCCAGTCATCTACATTGTTTCCAAAAACAATCACCAGAAATATAGTTCAGATCCTCAAGCCTTGATTGGAAAAATCTGAAAAGTTCTGAAAACTAAAAAGGTTTGTTGCTGTGATGTTCAATATTAACTCATTTAGTTACAAAATCTGATCTGGAACCATCTAAATCTTTATGTAATTCATCCTCTCTTCCTTTATTATTTATATTGATAGTGTGGCTGCAGAAATGATGCCTGTGATTGGTGGTCTCCCTGAGACCCTCTAAGGATATTATGTAATAAAACATGATTTTTACACTGTATTTAGCTCCAGGCTCATATAGTGAAGGTAGGTGAACAATACTGACTGTCACAATGCGGTCTCTCAGTCATTACTGTGTTAAAATTCAGAGACAATGTGGAACCAGTGAGCCGTAAAATAATGTCAGAGTGACAAGTCTTTGTATTAGAGACAGTTTGTAAACTCCAAGTGTAAAGTCTTCATCCACAAGCCCCTTTGAATGCCCTTAGCGTGTGGAGTCCTACAAACCTTCCTCAAATCTGAAGACCCAGAAAATCAATTGTTTGGATATGAAGGGAAGAGCTAGTGCTTCAGAAAATCTCCAAGTTACAAAGAGCTGCTGAGGGAGATCATGAAGCCTTCCTTGGCTGAAGGTCAAGATGTCCACTTGGGGGAGAGACTGAAATAAAGATAAGAAGCCATGGCCAGTGAGGAATAGAAAGTGAAAATATCCCATTGCTTAATTCAAGAATTAGACAAGCTCATGTGTTACAGTGGTTCACTCCTATGGAGCACTCATCTCTCTGAGTGTAAAAATGGAGGGTACTACAGGAACTGAAGTCCTCTTATGTTCAATGACCAGGTAAAGTGACAATGACCAATAAGATGATATGACATTCCAAACAGTTCTCCCCTTCACTTATGTATTCTTTTCTTGGTTTGAAGATTTTCTGATCAACAGAGAATAATGATATCATCCAAGATGAAAATACCTTATAATTCCATGGGTAAACCATGTCTCTGCCAAACATGAGCTATTTCTTTAATATATAATAAAGCCAAAGGAACATAATAATAACTGTCATTTGAAAAATGCCTACCATGTATTAAGCATATCCCTTAACTTCATAGTAACTCTACCAAGTAGATATTATTATTGCTATTTGACAGAAATACTGAGAGTAAACATGGGAGAAGAAAGGGCTATATGACACTGACAGTCATTCTGTAGGGCTGCCCAAAAGAAGTTAGTCTTTTCAGATTTTGTCATAGCAACAATAGCTTCTAGGGAGAGAGGCAAGGCATGATTATATTGCACATGGGCTCCATTTATCCTCACAACATCATTAAGATTTAGCAACTTTATCAAAGTTATGTGAGTTTTTAGTTCAAGGGCTAAGATTTACTCCTGGTCTATTTGATTCAAAACTCTAGACTCAAATTAAATAACCAGCTGTGAGACACATGGGAGCAGTTGAACAGCTTAACCTTAAATTGGGGAGAAGGAAATGGGTACCACTGCCAGATAGGACTGACAGTAGACAGCAGAAACGACCAAATTCAAATACTGACTCTGACTGTGAGTATGAAACAGTAGATCAGTTTAAACTCTTTGAGCCTCAGCTTCTTTTTCTGAAAGTGGAGATTTTGAGCAGATCCTCCATGGGGTGATTGTTTCAGCATAACTTCTTTGATTGGAGGCATGATTTCTCAGAGAGGAGGAATATTGGTTAAAAACATGCAGAGGATATTTAAGGCTGTCATTTTGCCTGGAGGCCTCAACACTGAGCCCACTCCTCCAGTGCCTTCCCGCAGCTCTTCTCTTCATACACGTGTGGGTGGGTGGAGGACTACCCAAGATAACAGCGCACTTGCACTTCCCCATAGTCTCAGGGAGTTGGCAATCTCTGTGCAAACACAAGGAACAATGGTCTAAATTGATTTATGCTGAAGTCACTCAGCACAATCAGTCTGCTCAGAGTGACACTAAAAGCCAAGCTCAAGTGATCAGTTAATGGCTCCATCTGCTATGCAATGATCTCAGCTCATGGTAGGAGAGACCCTCCAGCCTTTCCTGAGAATACCGGCATATTCCTCAGAAGACAGCTGAGTTGCACTCATTCTAGGGGCTTGAAACATAACCATGACTGGTCTGTGTTTCTGTAAGCTGCAGCTCCAGGAAACTTAAGAGAATAGGATCAGCTTGGTTCTTTTACTTGATTCATTTCTCCCCCACCATTTTTGCTAGTAGAGGATATGAGTAACAAATTACTAGAAAGGAACTCAAGAATCAGAATCTAAGCAGGCTGTAGTGAAGCTAATGTATTTCTCATTGAGACCTGATACATATCCATTTTAGATTTCCACTCCTAAACAATGGCTATATCTAATACCTCTGGAGTGTTCCAACAGATTTGTGATCTAGTAAACAAGGGGGTAAGATGAGGCTTAGTCTCACGTCAGATATCCCTAGCGAGGAAATAACCAAGATCCATTCTAGATCTAGATTTTCTCCTGCTGCATCTCTACCACCCTCTTAGCATGGATGGAAAAGCTGTCTCATTACTTTTAAGTTACAGAATAAAATGGTGGAAATGAGTGCCCTGGAAAATTTGGCTCAAACAGACTTTGTTTTAAATCTTTTGGAAGTCTGTTGAACTGTAGAACTGTTTGAGTGTCTTTTGGAAGTCTGTAGAACTAGATTTAAATCAGAAGCAGCTCACTTGATACATGCAGGACCATATAAATTAAGTAAACTTTGTGAGCCTCCATTTCTCTACCTGTTAAGAAGATATAATCATACTTTGCAGAATTTTAAAAACACAGGCAAAGTTTAATCAAGATTTTCTATAACTCTTAGCCAATTTATTTTTATTTCAGACTGGGTATTTATTCTGAATCTCCTAAAATGGGCTAATATTGAATCTTTGATTAATGGCTGAGAAATGTATGTGTGTGTGTGTGTGTGTGTGTGTTATTCATTTCAGTTTGATTTCAATTTTAATTTCAGTAGTTATCTATAAGAAGCAGACCTGAAAAACATGATTGAATTACAAACATTATTGTTCTCGCAATAAATATATTTATTGCATAAGTAAATGAATGAATTACTGGACGGCAAACTTAGGGACAGTTTCTTATACTTTGATAGTGCTGGAGAAGGAATATACACACCCTCTGTCCTTTGATGATGTCTACTGAGCAAATGCAGCCCCTGGAGCTGTCAGAAGACAGACTGGACAAGCTAGACCCTCGCTGCAGCCACTTGGGTAAATGCTTCATTGTGAATGTCAGTCATGAAAATCAGAAAGGGTGTGTCTGTGCCATATGGTTTGCAGGCAAGTCAGAGAGAGGCCCCCTGAAACATGATAGTCTGTGCCTTCTGGTGACAGCCAACACCAGATGGACAGGCAAATAGCCATAGGCCTGTGGGGTCTGCCATGTAAATATTAGCTGAAGCACTAGAGAGACGTTCATTAAAGTTAGAGACAGAGAGAGTGCGAGGGGAGGCATTGTCCTCTTTTTGGGGTCTGACAGAGTCCCAGGCAGAGTATTTTTGAGGCAATAAATGGTATGTGACAGTATAGCTTATTTCCAGTATTTCCCGGCACACTTACACCCCATGTGCAGTGCCAATAAAATATTTCAAATATCTCTCTTTGCCTATCAAGACAGAATTTTAAATAGCCCTCTTCTGCTTTATTGTCAATCTGTTTCCTTTCCAGAACTGACTTTCTGTATAACCTTTGTAATGAAAATACCAGAAACATCTCTGCCTCTACCCATTTCTAAAAATGAGACACTCAGACTTTTGATAAATGGGCCTTTTGCATATTCATAGCCTTTGTTTACGCCTTGCCTGGTTATGACTTCCCCCTCCTCTCCCCTCTTTCCAATTGCCATCAAGATATTTTATGTTCAGGATTTCTCCAAAAAAGGGGGGAAATAAGATTGAAGTAAAAGTCAGAATTGAGGCAAATGTCTTCCTCTCTGTACTGCGCACAGGTCAAACTTTGGGTCAAGGGGAGATTCAGGTCCATGCACAGACTGTGTATCCAGAGGTTCCACAGCTGGGCAGCGTCTATTCTAAGCAACACTCATTAGTTCAAAACATATCGATGGTATGCATAATGTGGGCGAAAGTTGACAGTAAAATTAGGTAGCAAATTTTAACAATTGTTCTGTAGTCAAGGCATAGTTCCAAGACCCTGAGTGTAATCCAGATCCCATAACTTGCTTACAGTGAACTCTTGCCATCTCCCTGGCCCATGAACCTTGGTTTCCTTTTCTGCAAATTGGAGATAAAAAGCACTGTCATTGTGAGTTTAGTGTGGGAACTAACTGCAATAATGAATTACATTAAACTTAACAACTGGACCGGGGATATAGCTCAGTGGCATAGGCACCTGCCTGGAAAGTACAAGGTTATGAGTTCAATCCCTGGCACTAAAAATAAATAAATAAAATAAAAATAAAAATATACTTAACAGTCAGGAAAGCACAAACACTGATGAATCAGAAAATGTGTTGGCCCGTCTCATGCTGAGATGATGTAGAATCATCTAGTACACAAAGCAGTGTTCAATAAAGTCTCCCCTTTATTGTGTGTGTGAATGTATTTCAATTTTGGATAGTGCAGTGTTGTACACAAACTACAATTTCAATAAATATTTATTAAATTGAAATGATTGGATGAAATTAGCAAAACCTTTTAGGTAAAGCATATGTTTATTTTTAAGTTACTCTTTGCCTTGGTGATCCATTCAAGTTCTTTTGATCAGAATTTTATGGAATTTTCTGTAGTAATTTTATGGATGTTTTTACAAGGCTACTCAAACCTTCTGTTGAAGAGACCAAAATAAACAAAGACTTTAATTTTTCAAAAATAATTTGCTTTTGCCCCTATGGTCAAGTGTCATTAGAAACCAACCAGTTTGTAGCTAGAACCTCAGTCATGTTATATTCTTTTTGTTTGTTTGTTTGTTTGTTTTCATATTTCCCAAAATCAGATGATCTTCCAGATCAGTTCCTTAAGGACTGTGATCTCAAAAAGAAGCCAAGAAAGGGAAAAAATATGCAGACCACCCTTACTGTGGAGTCAGACCAGAAGAAACCAAGGAGGAAAGACACACCTGCACTGCACATCCCTCCCTTCATCCCAGGTAACTGACAAGGAAGTTGGTTTACATAGCTGTAAAGGGGAATCACTTGCTGCTAGGTCACATTGCTATTAGCAAATTTCTCTTGATGTATTTGGGAATTAAAGTTCTGAAGTATTAATGGCTAAATAGCATACCACCTGTTCAACACTGATAGTAGAAGTTGGAGTCAGGAGAGGCACACAGTGCGCCAAATAGTCATTCCAGGATCCAGGCCAGTGAGCTCTGACATCATCGACACATATGTAGTAAATAAAGTAACCTTGAGCTTCCGAAGTCACAGTGAGTGTCACCATCCAGCAACCGTGAGATGTAGACCAGCGGAACACTGATGGAGAGATTCATGTGGGGCAGGGCTCACCTGAACATGAGGGAGGCCAGGAATGGACTCCTTCCTGCTTCATGCCCTGGAGAAGCAAAGCAGCTTGATGAGCAGCTAACAAGTCTCTATGGCGCCCTTGGATTTGACATGTGACTCTTCCTTCTTCCCAGAAGTTACTTCCTTTCCTGTCTTCTTTCACTTTCCATTTCTTTAATGTCCTTTCTATTCCCATAGTTTTGGGAATGCAAAACAAGTGTAACATAGAAGATTTTTTAGGGAAAGAACCTTCAAAGGTATAGCAAAGAGCAGCAGTACATACACCCTGAAATACACATTAAGAAGCAACATTATGCAGATGTTCTTAGATGAGGACAGTGGGAGCTGAGTCTAGGCAGTGAGTTGTGAGAAGTCTTATGGAAGTGATTATTTTAGAGAGTTATTAAATGATGGAGAAAAATAGTAGATAATAGGGGTGAGAAGGCAGATAAGTAAAGCTTGGAGCAGGGGACGGAGAAATAATTAAGTTATCAAGGTGGACATGAGTTGCACATAGCTTGTGTTTAGCTTGCAGATGATCCCTTCTTATTCAGAAGGATGGAATTTGGTGAGAGACCAATTGAGGCTTATTTCCTATCCGATATCCATGAGTTGTAGTAAACTGGGTACATTTCTTCATCTCACTTTCCTCAGATAGGTGATAGTGGTAGTAATACCACATTCCTTGGGATTCTATGACATTAAAATGAAATAAAGCTCTAATTTTTTCTGTATAGATGTCCCTGGTATAACCTTGATAAGTATGATGCTTAGTGAAATAAAATTAAAATTCTATTTTGACTGCCTTTATCAAGTGTATGTGCAGATATATATGTATACACAGCCCTCCTACATTAGAATGTGTATGCATTTGAACCTGTTTCCCTTTCTCTTCCTTACCCCCCCACCATATAGATGTGATTTCAGAACATTTAATTAACAGATATGATATTCAAGAGAAACATCCAAAGAGCAAAATGAGCCCAGCTCTTCATAACACTGACCTGGAACAGAAAAAGCCAAGGAGAAAAGACACACCTGCCCTGCACGTGCCTCCCTTTGCAGCAGGTAAAAGAGCTGGTACAGGGCATTTTCAAGAGGTGGTGGAATAGTTGGGAGCCTCGCCATCTGGAGGTGCCAGGGGAATGGCCTTTGTCCTGGTCCAGCAAGCTGTGTCACACACAAGTTCCGTGGGGAAATATGGCACTTACTGCTACCTTTAAGGTTTCTCTTCATAGCCAGCTCCCCAGGGGCTGATGTGGACAAAAAGATGACTCCCAAACTGCTCACACTTCAGCAGAACTGGTCAAATTCACTGAGCCAGTGAGATGGAAATGTCAGAGGGTCCTTGAGAAGAGGTGATATATCCTCCCCTCACGCCTTCTCCTACATTATGTGCTCCATGCCCGCTTATGACTGGTAATAGAAAGACAGTCAGACAGACACAGACACAGACACAGGCACAGGCACAGGCACAGGCACAGGCACAGGCACAGACACAGACACAGACACAGACACAGACACAGACACAGACACAGAGGGAAAACACTATGGATGGTTTGGTAAGAAGAGTGGTGGGAAGGGGAAATGTACTGATATTTATTGATACCCTATCAAATGTTAGATGTGGCATGTCTCACGGACTTTTTAAAAATCATCTGAACAACACAACAGGGCAGCTATTATCTCCCCTCACAGATAAAGAAATTGAGAGATAATTTTTAGTTTATCTACTCACCTTAAAGTCATGTGGATGAAACTGAGGGATGGTTAGCCAATAGGCCAATTGTTTGGATCAATGATAGGATGAGATAAATGAATGAATACTCAAAATCAAATGCGATTACAAAGAGAGCTGGATGTCAGAACAAGCCTGTCTCCCTTCAGGCCAGTTTTCCACTGTACTACACTGTGATTCAGACTTTTCCCATTATAAGAATGCAGAGTTACTCTTTTGCACTCTAGGGGCTGAGGCAAGAGAGTCACAAGTTTGGGCAGAATCTGGGCCACATAGTAACTTAATGAGACACTGTCTCCAAATAAAAAACAATGTAATGACCAATGAGAAGGCTCTGCAAAGGCTCTGTACCATTTAAAAAAGAATATGTAAGTTATACTTTTGGTAGCAGATAGCACATTATTGTTATTAGAAACACATTTGCTATTATTTCATTTAATAAACAAGATTTAAAAGATAGCTCAGAATAAGACATCATGAAAAAAGCCATCAATAGCACAATAACTTGAGATCCTCGGCCATTTCTGGAGTTTGTGTTCTCTGGCCTTCTGCTTTTTTCTTCCTTTTCCTCCTTCTCTTCCTCTTTCTTCCTCTTTTGCCTCCATCTGTCTTTATCACTCACTTGCATATACCAAGATGAAAAATGGGTATGTGTCCCCACTTGATCATGTCTCTTTTTCTCCCTCTCTCTCTTGCTCTGTCTCACACACACATACACACACATGCACACACACACACAAACACTTCTAGAGACTGACCTTTCTGCACTCTGAATACATGCAACCTTCTGATCAATATGAATATATGAATAACACAAATTTAGGACATGTAGGAGTCTAATCTTCAAAATGTCTTCATTTTTAAACAAATATTTATTGAGTACATGTTATATTCTAAGTCATTGTTTGAAGTAAAGTCAATGGTAAGTCAGATAACAGATAATAGAATTAATCAGAGTAAATTCTATGAAGAAAAGTAAAGGTAGGTAGGGAATGAAAGGGAGTCGGAAATTGATTCTTTCACATGGGAGTGAAAGGAGAACTTTGAGGAAGGAACATTTAAGCATCCGAAGCAAGTATGGAGAGAGACGTATGAGGATAATTGAGCAAAGATGATTTGAGCCTAAGGAACAAGGTCAAGTGTCCTGAAGTGAAAATACCTGTAGCCTTTACCCTATTAACATCAATGCTAAGCATCTATGATGTTCAAATGCCAGGCATGCTCTAGGAAGCTCAACTAAAACAAAAAGTCTTTGTCTTCCTTAACTTTACACTCCAGGTAAGGAAACACAATACCTCAACACTTAGAGCTGAAGCAGAACAAAAGAGTGAGCTAGGTCATTCGGAGAGAGAAGGCCCCAAGGACTCCTATTATTTTCCTGAGTGGACTCTCTTGGCATCCTGAATTGGTCTCATCTGTCCATTTACATGGACGATGACCAATGACATCTCTCTTTCCCATCTAGAACTTGAAGGGCAAAGCTGGTGTGACTTCTAACACTAACATAAAGAGCAAGCTACTGCACTTCCCACAGAAGAAGACACCCACACATGCTTTTTGACAGTACCCTTTCTTCTTTCAGAGTAGTTTTACCACTGAGAAAGGAGTTCTGAGATCTTAGTATAATTGACTTAAGATTTAGCCAACAGCAACAATATATTAATTTCAACTGTTCCACAAAAGAGGAACGAATTATTACATGGTGATATTTGCATGGTAGAGAAATACATAAAATGTCCAACAAATTTTATAGTAAAAGAATCACTTTGACCTTATGGGATCCAAATTAGCAAACCCTGATTTAGAACTTTTTTCTGCCCATCAAAGTCTATTTGTTCTAAAGGCTATGCCGCAACATGCGAAATTCTCCCTTACAGTTGCACATACCTGTACCTTAAAATTTCCATGCTTTCTTTCTTGCCTCTGTCAGATATTCTGTCCCCAGATCAAATGAGAAGAAAATAGACTATATATTGTGCCATGCAGATTCAGATTTTCAAGTAAGGAGCAGAGCCCAGGCAAGGTGGCAGGGTGCATGAAGAGACAATTCTCAAAAGAAATGGACCACATTTCTCACAGGTGCCCAGCATTCCTGCATATACAGATCCTCCAGCTGATCATATGCTTGCCCAAAGCTCTACTTCTGTTCAACTCCACTTACATAAACCTGCTCAGAGCCTCTGTTAAAAGATCCCTTCAGGAATGACACTTTCTACTCTGGACTGACTCTGTGTTAGTCCTGGGCATGCAAATGACCAAGACTTCATTTAATATGTTACTGCTCTCATTGCTCTTATTGCAGCTATTATTTAAATTGACTTATATTAGCAACTTGATTGAATACTCTGGACTGTGATGGCCATATGCTTCTAATAATGACCTTAGTACCTAACCCAATCATTTCTATTAGTTGTGTTTAATAAGTATCTGTTGACACTATTCTATTTGATAGTCACAATTCTACAGTACTTGATTATTCTTATATCCTATTCTTATATTTATTTCGTAGAGACACAAAAATATGTACAGGCAGGGATTTGTCCTAGTACAGAAAATTAAACATGAGTTTGGAACCAGAATGGTTTCATTTTTGGTTCTGCTTCCTAAAACATTTGTGATTCTCAAACTTTAAGGTAAACAATAGGAGCTTTCTTTATCACATCTATCCCAGAAAGTGGACCACAAAATCTGTCTCAAAGAGTTGCTAATATTTAGCACTTTACAAAGGTTTTGGCATATTGAAAGTCCTCAATAGATATTAGTTCCCTTCCATTATCTGTTTAATCTTATATTTTTTAAATCCAGTAATTTTTGAAGATAAAAATTCTCCTGGCCAAAGCATTTTACCTTGTCATATAGTCTGCTGATCCAATGCTTTCTGAAGTATTGAACTCTGATCACGTGGCAATGGATGCTGCATATATCCCACTACCTACTTCAAAATGAGTAGCTTCTTTCTTGAATCAAAAACGTTTGTCAAATATTGTAGTTTACACAAGAGTTGGAGGGGTTCTGTATACACATAGATTCAATAGGCATTATAGAATTCCTTGAGTCAGCAAATCTCCATATAATGTGTGCAATTACAGATATTGTTGTATGATTCTAGCTTTTATTAGCATATTAGCTAAAGCACTTTACTTTTGAAGAGCCTTTTATTATCTAAAGATTTTGGCAGTAATCGAAATGCTAGTTAAGCTGATAAAGATAGAGCCTTCAGCAGATGTTCAGATAAACTCATATTGGTTCTAATAAGGGTGCTGAGAGAAACTCACAGACAAATGCACACTGGAGACATCTCCTCTCATTAGCCCTTGGCAAGTGAGAACTGGACAAGGATTCACGCTCTTCTCTAAATCTCCTGCTAACCACCTTCATTCCCCCAAGTTAATGAGCTAATTTGACAAGTTCCAACTGCCAGAGTAGCCCCTCCATGAGGAGTCATATCAGGCTTCCTTGCCAGCCCCAGGCTTGCTCCCAACTTAGTCCATGATTGCCAGGACCCCCATTCTAGTGATTTCATGACGGGGAGTATTGTTTGTGATTGGTCAGATTTGGGGAGCCCAGGCATACTTAAGAGAGAAAGAAGTATTTAGCTTGAGGTCTGTGGCAAAGGGAGCCAAGCAAAGCAAAGAATAATGTAGCTGAAGGCATTAAAGAGGAGCTGGTTGGAAAACTACACATTCAGGCAGTCCAGAGAGTGAAATCAGCTACTACACTTGTAAAAAGGAAAGGGACTAGTATGTCTTTTGACAGTGACACCTCTCCTGTCCTGCTGGACTATAACATTCTCTCTGGTGTGGTTTATTAGGACAAGTAGTGTCTTTGCATTGATACCCCCAGCTCAGAGGCTCATAGCTGTAATGTGGATGACCACTTTTAGATGGTGCCCCAGATGGCAACCTGCTGAAAAACACCTTATTTCAAGGCTGATTGTCCCTCAGAGACCCCAAATAAGCATCTCTGGCCTTAAAACACACTCATGTCTTACAAGTTCCCTAGCTAAGTTCCCTAGACTTACCTGTGTAGAAAGAGGAAGGAACTGACAGTTGTTAAATCCCTACTATAACCCAGGTTTTGAGCCAGATGGTAGACTGTCCTCTGAGGACCACAGGGGAATTCAGATGTATTGCTTCATGATTCCTACAGTGTGAAAAGTGCTTCAGCAAAGGTTCATGTGATGTATTACTGGAGCATGACAGAACGTGGGTCTAGTTCTAGCCTGAAGCTTCATGGCGTGTGACAGACACAAACTATTTTTAGTCAACCTGAGTTTGGTTTGACATAGACACATCCCAAAAAGATGGAAGAGTTGAGGTGCTCAATATAGCTTCCTCATAGTTCTCAGACCATGTTAGCTTTAACTCAGAATAAGAATCCAAACTTCCCTGAAGTTAATACAGTATAAGACAAAATATCTCTTGCTGTGTTGCATAAGTGATTTATCTAAAAACTTTAGTTTCAGGCAGACTCTTGAAATTGTTTTTCTCCTTTGGTAATATTAGTAAATTGATAAAGAACTATCTGAACAAACTAGGGACCAATCCAATGAACAGTCAAAAAGCAAGACATAGTTTCCATTAATATTCCAGCACTGAGTGGAGTCCATTCTGCAGAAAGGCCTCTTGAGGTGTGCAGCTTCTACCCTCCAGCCTATAAGCTGCCTCAGGGACTGGAGGTACCTACTTAGGAGGGGAAGAGAGGATGCAGCACAAGGCAGTGGTAGGGAAACAAAACTGGGGGCTGGGATGGGATGACAGGAGACCTGAAGGATTGGTCTGGAAGCTGGAAGACAGATACTTTGTTCTTCAATTAAAATGCTTCCCCCTTTAAACTTTACAGGATGAGCAGAACCACCCAGACCTCCTTGACTGGCCTCTGGTGAACTAATCCATGCAGAAAATCATACTTTAAAAATAAGTTAAGATCTCTGTTTCATAATCCAGTACACTTTTTAAAACAAAATATTATGGCACCCAACATAGGAATATTAACCTTTGATTTTATCTAGTGAGGATATGCAAGAACAATCAGGTAATATGTTTAAAATTATATAAAAGGAAGGGTATTTTAATATCCAAAAACAAGAAAGTTATCATATCAGAACAAAGAATCATTTTACATTGTATGAAAAGCTTATTTTCTCATTTTGTTCTGAACTGTGTGGATGTGATCACCTGTTATGACTGACATTTAGAAACAGCATATCCAGAGCCTCAGATCACCGTTTTCCCTATATGTTGGTAAAATGATTTTAAGTTTGATTTCATGAGGTTTACGAATTTCCTTCAAAAGAGAAATAAACTAGCAAATTGTGGGAAAAGTGGAAAAACTAACATGTAGTTGTTCACAGGTGGTCTGCTTGCTAAGCATGTTACATTCACCTTATTTAATTGATGCAGTAACTCTTTAAAATAAATATCAATGTCCTCAATTTATCTATGAGAAAATTTAGATAGGAAATTGTTAACTGGCTTCATACAAATTAAGAGAGTGATTAAATTAGGAGCCCAAGGCACTGGATCCCAAAATCCACGTATTTTCTATCTTACAGTACTTGGGAGTGGGAGCAGAGCTCAGGGAGTGAAGGTGAAGGTTGTCTGGGACTCCCTGGCTCTGCATCCTCTCATGGCCAGAGTGATGTCCTCACTGAGTCCCTCTGGGAAGGCCAAATCAGGCCACCCAGCACCCTGTCTCTCTGTACAGATGCAAAAGCATTTCTGGGGTGGCTGCGCTCCTGTGCACTCTGCCTATGCTAATATTTTAATTACATGCACTTAAATGCAGGTCTGTTCTTTGCTTTGCAGGTGTAACACTTCTCAGGGATGAGAAACCCAAAGTGATCATGGAAGATGATGAAAAGGATGGTGACAAGATAGCTATTTAAAGACATGTCCCCTTGAGATCACTTGTAAATAGGTTAGATTGGTTCCCTGTGGTGACCTAGAGAAAAAAATAGACTTATTTCTGCTCTGATTTCATCCTAGTCTGACTCAGATCTAGACACCTCTTCCTCAGGAGACATGCTATATCAGATTGCCAGTCACCTCTTTGTCTTTTTTCCCTCGAGTTTGGTTTCTAGTCCCACTTTCTGAATTCTTCAGCGCAACAGAAAGGAAATAGATCATTCCAAACTAGGAGGTAACAGGAAAGCTCTGGTGTTCACTATTCATTTTCTGCTTCTTTTGGATCAATTCATGAAGCAAAGAACATGGAAAACATAGGAAACTTTTACTCCTGCTTTGTCTGCTGGGCAGAATTTAACTTAACATCATTTAAACACCAGTCCACGCTGGAGTTCCCTCTTGTCAGTTAAAGAAGCGAGGTTATTTGTGCTCTAACTCACTGACTGTTACGGAGAATGTGATCTTTTATTTCTCCTGTCTTATTTCAAGAGTTCATTCTGGTGATATTCCTAAAATCTTTGTGGTTGATATTAGAAATCTGAATTTATAAGCTGAGGGAGACAACTCAGTCTATCATTCTGTGACTGAAAATGCCAGAAGATGAGAATGCTGGGATCCAGGAAGTTTACAATATCCCTTCATATTTATTTTTTATTTCTACAAACAACAGTTGTTAATCATGTTGCCCTGACATATATGAATTGTATCACAAGTTAGTCATTACTAATGTCAGGTAAAATGCCAATGTTTGTGATTAATTTACTTTTATAAAAAATTAAGGCTGACAGAAAGCCATTCTGATACTTTTGGCATCTGCCTTATTCAGACTACAATAATCTTTCCTAGAAAGGAGGGGAAAGTGAAATGGAACCTCATGAGCAGATATCTGAATCTGTATTTAGTCCCTGTCCTGCAATCTGTGGGAACCTGGGGTAGGGACAGAGATTTACACATAGACCTCATCCATCAGGCAGAAAATAGGAAAAAAGGTGAGAATTATTCTTAAAAGGAAAAAAGTAAATGTTCAAATCATCATGCTGAAGAGTGATAATATGCTATTTATCTCTACATACCCTGGTTCCAACCATTTATTAATCCCTTTGTCTCTTTGTGTCCATCACAAATGTGGAAACAATGAAAGAACTTGCTGGAAATAAAAGTATTTCCGTCACCCTCTGTGCCGTGGTGCATTTCTCCTAAAAATACCCTATTTATTTACCATTATAAAGAACGGAGGTTGCAAATGAGACTCAAGAGGTTTGACTCTATTTTGCTTTTGTTGTTGCTGTTGTTCTGTCTACAGAGGTTTAAAAATGTTTTGGTTAGCTGTTAATATTTAACCTTCAAGTAGGCTAATTCACATGTAATTCTAGATTTCCAGATTCTCTTGGAAAAATACCTTGAGCAGGCAACTTTGAATGTTTCGAGACATGACAGCACATAGCTAGTGCCAAGAATGGGATGCCATTTCAAAAGGTGCACATGTTCCCCAGTTTTCCATGGGCCCCATTCAGAGCACTTAACCTACTGCTTTGTCTCCAGCCCTTGCATTTGAATCAGAGGCCCTAAAGTGAAAACTTACATCCTATTCCTAGTGGTCTCCCTCCTCTTTAATTTCAGTGCTCAATTCCCATTTCATTAGCCTCAATCACAGCCTGGGGAAGAGGATAAGCTTTGGGTTCTAGTCTGTTCCAGGGTTCCTAGAACCCTGAATCTGCCTCTATCTGGAAAACAGAGATAGTAATCTTTACCTCGCCATCTTCGTAGTTTGACAATTAAGTGAAAGATAATGTGTGACAAAGGGCTTAGTAAGCTAAAATGTCTTATCCAACTATAACTTAGGACAATTTGAAAACCACTTCAGAATGTGAACCTATGCTTTTTCTATAGCCAAATCCTCATTCCCTAGGTGTTGAGTCAGTAGCAACTACATTGAACCAACTTGCAGCATCTGAAAAAAGATTGGAAAGAGCAAGACCTGATCACTTATACAACCTTCCTTGAAACACCAGCCCTCCCTTCCTGGGAAGGTGACTTTGTGCAGAGCCTCAACAGTGCACACTCAGAATGGTCACAGGCAAAACCAGCCAAAGCAGAGGAAACCTGGGTATCACTGAATGATTAGGGCTGAAATCAAATCTTCCTCATTTCTCTTGACCACTGTGGTCCTTTCTGGCAGATTAAAGCAGAGGTTTAGTTGTTAGACTTATATTCCAATTGAAATAGTTCCCAGTATATTGCGAATAGCTTCACTCCAAATAAATAATAGCTCTATTAAGAAATCAACACCATTTTATGGTACCCATTCAGAAGGCAGGCTCCAATGAATGCATCCCAAAGGATCTGGCAAGGCAGTTGGCCACTTGCTCATTTTAAGGCATGGAACTCAGGCTGCAGGAGATGAGAAGATACTAAATGAGAGAGACTTAGTGCTTCGTCAAATCTAGACAGCCTTTAAAAGCTATTGGCTGAGCTCACACAGCCAGCTTCTAATGCCTAATTATCACCTTGGAAAGACAGAAGCTGGTGCTGAAGGATCCAGCAGGACCATAAAGGACTCAAGCAGAGTTTGCTTTTAAATACACTGAGTTTTCCTTCCCCAGCCAGTGTTGTCCAGGTTGTCTTCTTGAAAGGAGAGACTGTCATAGCATGTGGTTATGAAAATAAGTTAGAAAAGCAATTATTTTTGCTGGCTGAGAATAAGAGGCTAGTTACATGATGGATTTTGTAGACTCTCTGTCATCCTGTGTATGAGGTTCCCTTGCCATTTGTAATTTTTAAGTGTGAAAGTGTTACTCAGAAAACTTCTCAAAGCAGTGAGTGAATATACAGGAAATACATAGACTATGAAATCCTAAATTTAACTGTAAATATCATGGTGATTATCAGTTGTTAATTAAAATGTAATAACATTTAGCAAAGAAACTCCTCTGTTGCAGCCATCCTGCTCAGACAGTACAGTAATACAGACCCCAAACTACACAGTATAAGACAAATCTATGACCGATCGATTCCTCTCAGTGAGCTGAGCCTTGACCCATCTTCTTCAGAAGTTAATTTATATAGATATCTTTATCTGAAGTTAAAAGAACTTCTGTGAGGTCAGAGGAAACCGATCAAATTACAACCTTGACTATATAACTTTAGACACAATGTCATTGCTCACAGATGATCTACAAGGAGCCAGATGATCTGAAGAGAGGCATTCTTGAGATAATTATCTTTGCTGCCTAGACCTTTTTTCCATATACTCAATCCTTTATAAAATCCAAATCTCTTACCCTGACAGCCCAATTCCTCTCTTGGAAACTCGCTTGCCACTGTTCTTACCAGAGTACTCTGGTCTGAATAAATTCTATTTTTTTAATTCTAATCTTAGCAAATTCTTTTACCTCAGGGTCAGTGACCTGGAAATGTGTATCATGTCGCATGGCAGGCAGGAGGATAGAGGGAAAGATAGAGGCACTATCAGTTAGCTATTGGCCTGCCAAACAAACAAAAGAACTATTCCATCTTCCTGAACGAATGTGAAAACCTTAGCTTGAATCCTAAACTATGAATTACCAGGCGCCATTATATCCTGCTTACATCCATAACCAATCCAGAAACAATCATTACTTCTTATGAACTGTTCTCCTACCCCAGACTTTCTCCACTCCAAGTCAACCTACCTGCCTTGTCTATAATTAATGTATATTCAATGCAAGCAGCTCAAAATTTCTTTGATCAATTTTTTGATGTCAAAAACTCAGCTCCAGGTCTAACAGCAATTTGTTTCACCTGCTAGTTAACCCTGTTGCTGGTACCTGTGGAACTCATCCTTAGATTTGGTCTTTTTATGGCCAATATACCTAAGGGCTTAATAAATCCTTCTACTTCAAGGATCACTCACTCCATCTCAAACTTGTATTTTAACACCAACCTGGAGTAACAGATCCTTCCAGCATGGTAAGGTGTTACTAGTCTGTTAAGGTTATTTGTCTAATATGGATGCAAATTTTCAATTGGTGAAGTACTGCTCACTTTAGGTTAGCAGTTCCAGGCTCTGAGGGCCAATTGTTCAGTCTTTAGTGTCATAGTTTGTAACTTTGAGTGCCAAAGGCTTTTAGCTTTGGTATTACAGCTTTTGATAGTATAGTTTATCATGTTAAGGTCCAAGGCTTCTAGTCAACTGCAACCAAGGCTTATAAGCCCTTCTGCATTTTTAAAAGGACCTCCTCACACCCTAGAACTTTTTACTGTCTTCTGCAAACCAACATGGCCATCACTTAGGGACACATTGCTGTTGCTCTGCTGTCACTGACCTCAGGTCTTAGTTCTTCCCCCTCTCCTTAGTCTGTGGCCTCTGGCTTCAGGACCTCAGGCTTCAGGGCCTCAAGCCTTCTGGCTCATCCACTGGGGGCCTAGGCCCCTGATCTGATCTCCACCTTCTCTTGCACCTCAGACTTGGTCCTTTAAACCAGGGCTCCGCCTCAGCTTTGGGTATGTCCTATTGTTGCCATATGGTACAGCATCTGAACATTCCAGATTCTTTCTGTCCCACCCAAAGAATTGGGCAGGAATAGCAAGGAAAAATTAAACACAACTTTTATTCAATGTGAAAAAAAAGAAAAGGAAAGGAAATAAGTGACCAAAGGAGAAGAAAAGAAGAAAAGAAGAAAGGAAGAGTGAAGAGCAAGAAGAGAAAGACAAGCAGGACAGACCACTACAGAAACGAGAGAACAGCAGAACAAGATTGCAGTGGCAGTGAAGTCAAGAGTTGCTGTATTTTATATCCTTCCAGAATCAGTCACTTGCAAACTGCTCTATCCACGCATCCCAGCTGAAACTGACAGGCAACATCCTTCTTATATCTAGTTACGTAGGTACTTCCTGTGTACGGCCTCTGGTCTGTATCTTCATATTCAACAGGTCACGTCCTGTTTTTCAGCCAGTCTTCCATGACCCTAATTTCTCCCTAAAAGACATAGATACTCATAATTCTTAATAGGTTGTTGAGGGAGTGGAGGTCTAGGTCTTTGAATTGCTACCTGTTGGCGACTGCATATTCTCTAGATAACTTAGGATGACATGGTTCACTGGCTAGACTGAGGGAAACTTGTCAGAAGGCAATGAGAAATGAGTTAGTGTTTTATATGGTAAGGCAAGAGAGCTTGATGAACCGGTCAGGAACCTGTGGAGCAAAGATGGACTTTAGATGGTCTGTCAAAGTAATGCATAATTTATGGTAACTCTGCTTATCTGTACTCAAAGCTGAACCAGGTCTTGTTCTTTGAAGAAGAGCCTCAGATCTTCCAAAGGTTCTCAGGAATAGAGTCTTAGTCTTGTGAAAAATTCGAACGATCATTTTCCCAAGCAGGATTTTTAGAACTTGTCACTGTGTTCCTTGAGGAAAGACCAGGATGGTTCTTCAGGAACTGAGAATAAGGTAGGGTCTTAAGGGGCTGCAAAGCTGCCTCTCTTGTTAGTGTCCCCCTGAGAGACAGGTGGGAATCTGAGTATAGGTTCATCAATGATCTTACTTTTTACTTGGCAGGCACTCTAAATACCTTATCTTTGAGACTTTTCTAAAGAGAAACATAAAGGACTGTATTTTCCATGCTTTTTATAGAGACAATCTAATGATAAAAGGGTATCATAATCTAAACTGCTATTTTGTATCCATCTCGCACCAGCTCCTAGTTGGCACTGGACCCAAACCCCATTGCAACAGTGGGTAAGTTGTCCCATTTTAGAGTGCTTTAGAGTGACTGGGTCTAAGTTTTCCCAGTGTTTCCTAATGGTGAGGTCACTTGAATCTGCAGAGTACTTGTTAGGATACTTCTTATGACATGTCTTGAGATTTATGGAGAGAAAACTAGGTCTGAGGTACTTCAAAGAACATTCCCTGTAAAAGGACTAGACCCACTGGATACACAAAACATTCCTTGTAATACCCAAAGCACTTGATAAGCAGATGTGTCTGCTCAAAGACCTGGTGTTGGTACTGGTATCTTCCATGATGAGTCTCAACCTTAAGACTCAACGTGGTCCACCAACTCATTGGGAAAAGGGTGCAGCCTAACAGACTTCCTTAACCCCTTGAAAATGAAGCCTCGTAAGTGATTCCCTAGCTGTCTGGGAAATAATATCCTCCATGTTATTCCCATAGTCTTAGCTATACCTTACAGGTAAGAGCTAATGCCTTTGCTTTCAAAATCAGCAAACAAATCTGTGGGATATGGGATCCTTTCAAGGCTTCAGGTAACCTCTGCTGCTTTAGACAAGCTACCAGAGCACTGGTAGGAAGAAGGTGCATGTATAAGCATTAGAGTTATTGATTGGTGTAGGGATAGCACTGGGCAGCAAGTACCTAAGTTATAGATAGGTTTATGTCACAGCAGCCCAGTTTGTGTGTTGCAGCACAACACTATCCATAACCAAACACTAACACTAATTTTAACTCTGAACTTGCCATAACACTGGACTACTTGCATCTTCACACTATCCCTAAAACTAACCATAGCACGGATCCTAACCCTAACCCTAAATCTAATACCCTCAATCACTCAGGTAATTGCATCCTACATTATCCGTAACCCTACCCCTACTTGGAACCCTAATTCTAACCCTAATATCTGGACACATTCAGGTACTTGCACCCCAACAGTATACCAAGCCTAACCCTAAACCAAATTGTAACCGGAATACCCACACAAGAAAACTTGTGTACTTGCACCCTAACACTATCTCTAATCCTAAAACTAACCGCAATCATAACCCTAAAAATTTCAATTCAATACATGGGTAAATGTACCACAATACTTTTCCTAATCCCAACCCTAGAAATAATATCCACATACCTATGCTTATCTTCATCCATTGCAGTACTATCCCTAACCCTCACCCTAGCACCCACACAGAAAATTCCTCTACTTTCAACCCAACTATATCTAATTATAAATGTAATGCTAAACCTAACCATAATAACACCACGACACCCATGTACTTGCATTCTAAAACTATCTCTAACTCTAACCCTAATGCTAAACCTAAAGTCTACACGCCAATACTATTGTACTAGCATCTCAAACTACCCTTAATTCTAACTCTACCCACCCCCCACCAATTCCCTGGCACTTGCAATCCAACACTATATTAACCATAACCTTAGCCCTAACATCAACCCTAACAATTGCACCCCAATATGGGTAGCTGCATGCCAATACCATGCCTAATAGTAATTACAATCCAAACAGCTATACCCCAATACTCACATACTTGCATATCAGTAGAAACCATAACACTAAGACCAAACCTAATACATGCACTTGAATCCTTGTATAACTACATTTAAACACTGTTGCTAACCCTAATTCTAACACAAATGCTACAACAAATACCTATGTCCTAATACTCATGTATTTGCATTCTAACACTATCCCCATCCCTAACCCTAATGCTAACACCAACATCAACACCTTCATCCCAATCCTTGGTACTTGAACCCCAGAGCTATCCCTATTCCTAACCATAACCATATCCATAACCCTATTCCTAACTCTAACTATAAACCTAATACCCACACGCTAATACTCAGGTATTTGCACAGCAGTGCTATCTCTAGCCCCAAAACTAATCCTAATATGAACACTAATAGCCAATCACATAAAACCCTGTACTTTCACCTTAACACAATACCTACCCTAACACAATACCTACTCTAACACAATATCTACCCTAACATAATACCTAACTCTAACATACCCGCACCACGATACTTGGGTACCTATGCCCCAACTCTCTCTTCAAACATAAACCAATCCCAAATACTAAACCCATGCTCACACTTCAACACTATCTATAATCTTATCCCTATCTATCTATCTATAATCAAACCCAAGTCATTACTCTAAAACCAGCAGCCTGATGCTAAGATATTACTACCGAAAACAATAACTAACCCTAAATTTAACCTAAGCTTAACCTAATACCTATCCCTAATCCTAACCTTAAGCAAAATAATAAATCTAATATAAAAGGCTCAAGTACTTGCACACAAACACTATCCCTATCCCTGAGCTGAACATTAACCCTAACCCTAATCCTACCCCTAACCCTAACCTCCACATCCTAATGCTTGGATACTTGCACCATAATGCCATCCATAAACTGAACCCTAACCTTAACGCCTGCACTCTAAATCTCATGAACTTGTACCTGAACAATATCCCTAACGCTAATCCTATTCCTAATTTAAGGCTAATATCCACACAATACTCATGTACTCACACCTCAACACTGTCCCTAACACTAACCCTATACCTAACCTTAATACCCATATACTCCAACACTATCCCTGACCCTAACTTCCGGGTCATGCATTTACACCCCAGCACTATCCCTAACCCTAACCTAACCTGAAGTTGATCTTTCAGGGATGCATACTTAAATTACACCTGTTTTCTGTTACTTAACCTCTCTGTCTCAGTCTTTAAATGAGTAAGTATATAAATAAATAACTTCAACTTTCCTACACCTAAAATTGAACCATTAGTCCCAGGCCTTATGTTTAAGGGAGGCGGTGAGGTCAGTGGTCTTCTTTCTCCTCCCCAGCCTTCACATCATCCATTCTCTACCTACTACTACACAGTGACCTTTCCAAACAAACCTGACCTTGTCGTTCCCTCCTAGCTCTGAATAAAGACAGAAGTCTTAAGCCTGGACCCTGCTCCTTCCATCCTTCTTTGGGCTTCAGTGACAGTGACCTGAACCCTGCAGGGGAGAGTCCTCGCCCTTTCCCCCTAGCTCCCCAGCCCATAGCCCTTTGCCACCCAGTGAAGTCCCACTCAGCCAGTGAATTCCTAAGCCTAGAGGTCAAACTTCCTCCCTCTTCCCCTCCCTCTCCCCCTCCCTTCTCCTTTCCTCCCCCTTCTCCTCCCTTTTCTCCTTTTCTCCTTCCTCCTCCCTCCTTCCTCCTCCTATTTCCCTTCTCCTTCTCTTTCTTCCTCTAATTATTGGGGATTGAACCCAGGACCTTTGCACTGAGCTATATCCCTGGCCCTTTTTTACTTTTTATTCTGCAATAGAGTTGCACTAAGTTGCTAAATTACTAGGCTGGGTTCAAACTTGCAATCTTCTTAATTCAGCTTGGAATGTGGACTCCAAAAGCCCATGTGCACCTGTGCAAAGGTCTCAGAGGAATTCATTGTTTATGATGAATTCATCTAGGTCCTCCTGATTCTTGAAGAATTTTGTTGTGTGGTCACAAACTAACTGCCCACCTTGGTTCTGTGATTTTTGAAATGGTTCTCTGTTCTTTGGAAACCACAGGCTAGATCCACGGCCAAATAATGTGGGACACATATGGTGTCCATGGTGCAAAATAGAAAGAGGCACTCATTTACAGAGGCATGTAATCACCAGAAGTATCACACACAATTCCCTTTCCCTTGCATTTCTAGTATTTTCCTATCATCTTCCCTGGGCCTCTTTTTACTCAGTTGCCCAAACTATTCCTACATGACCACATCGTTCTCCATATGGACTCACCAGGAAGAGAGCTTAGGTAATTCTTGTGTTGCACTGTTCTGATATCCACACATTCCAGTTACTTCAGTGTTATTGAATATCTCCAGTCTCATCATAAGGAGGCTCAAATTGCAGGCACTACAGTATCTAATACTGACATCATGACAGTATGTCAAGTGTGAGTATTTGTATAACATAAGATTTTACTGGTATCTTTGTTGTTAATAAATTACAGTAAAAGTAAAAGTACAGTAAAAGTAACAGTAAAAGTAACAGATATGCACCATGATCAATGACCAAGCTAAAGACTTTTTTTCAAAGTCTGAGGGTGCACAGTCACTACACATCTATTACTCAGTTCTTGTGCAAATAGCTATGTGTGCAGTGATGTTGTTTTCTTGCCTCCCAATGATAAATCAACATAGTATTTAACAAAATCAATCATTAAAAGAGGGGTTTGGGGGCAGAGATGAAACTATGAGAAAGAAATCAAAAGTCATAACACTGATAATAAGATTAAAATTGAAGGCAAATAGAGTTAAAGACAAAGCCACTGAATCCTCAGCACTTTGAGAAGTTGAAGCAGGAGGATCTCAAGGTCAAAATCCAAACTGGGTAACTTAGTCACTTGGTGAGATCCTAACTCAAAATTTAAAAAGAAGTAGAGGTAGAGACTGGGAATGAAGTTTAGTGTGAAGTGTTCAATTCCCAGTACTGCCCCCCCAAATGGCAAAGTCAACACAAGAATGTTGACACTGTTAATGTCAGAGCCTCTAGCATGCAGTGAGAGGAACTTGGTCAAGACTAACTTATGGATCCATGCATGTTGGAAATGAGGACACTGGGAAACCAAGCAACCAGCTTGCTGCCCTGGTAAGTGGCTGTGGCCTGGCAAGCTACAACCACCCCAGGGTGAGAACCACCAGTGTCTCCTGAGATCTGTGCCATGTTGGAACTTAAGGTACTGGGAAACCAAGCAACCAGCTTGCTACCCTGGAAAGTGGCTTAAGTGGGCTGAGAATCAAACATCCCCCCCCACCCCATTAGCAAGTGGGAGCCAGAGATCTGAGCATCTCTTGGGAGGTTGACCATATGCAATATAGCAAATAAGGGGGATTTCCTTCTACCATCTCTTTGAGGGCAAATATTTTAATCACTATTTAGCTTTGTTCTGATTAATGGTATTGCTCTATTCAATATTCTGTTTTGATAAGTTCTATAATATTCTGTATTTCCTTTGATTTTGCTATACCTGATTGAAAAAACAGCTATTGTGAAGAAAATGAGATATACTATGGTACCTATTACCGTTATCTGGGTAACTTGCTGTTAAGTTCTGTACCAATTTCACTACACTGTCTCAATTGGCTTTGTTCCATCTTGTTCTGTTGTATTTTACTACTTTCAAAATAGTAAAAAAAATTTTTAAAAAGACTAACTTATGGACCTAAATGAGGAAGGAAGTTGTGACAAAAAATAAGGAATATGTCCCAGAGGAAATGAAGCTAATAGAAATTTCACATACCACAACTCTTGGACATAGTTCATGACACTGAAAGTCCAAAGGATGTGATGTTGGAAGCTGATACAAACTTAGAAATCTAATAATTCACAAAGATGTAGGAAAGATGTCTATTTTAACTTATTTGACAAGAATTAGGCTTGGTAGAGCATGTGTTTAGCATCCACAATGCTAGAGTCAATCTCCACAATAAAATTTATAAGGAAAACAGTTTTCAAACTATTTTTTTGGTTTTTTTGTGAAAAATAAAATACTTAAATTCTCAATGTTTCATCTCAATATTGAATCTAATCTTTCAAATTATAATATGCTAAATATTATTTTACTCATTTTTGTTTCTGTATATATTGACAATCAGCAGTAAGAGAGCACTTAGTGTTGTTTAAAAATTTCAATCACAGAACAGTAATTTTTCCCATTTATTATTAAAATCACTGTGTGCAGGTTCAGTTTGCACAGCTATACTTACGGCTTCAAGCAACCATGCAGTGCAAAGCTTGCTTGTATTTACATCTTGGGTCCAAGCCAAAGTATGTGCTACTTGGAGTGGTAGGGACAACAGGGATTCCTGTGATCAGTTCACGGAGATGAAACGAAACTGCAAGCGATCAATTAAAATCCAAAGACTGAGGTTCCTCTCAGAAACCCAAAAGTTAATTAATTAGACTGGAGGACAATGTAGGAAAAAAATAAAACAAATGGAAAATAAATAAATGTTAATAACAAGAAGACTAAATAACTGAGGAGATTCTTCATACACCTCATATACCCATTCTGGAGCCAAATGTTCCCGAGGCTTTGTTTTATTCCCAGTGATGGCTTTATCCCTGGAATGAAGACAAGCCCTTAAAGGATCCAAGGGCTTTTGGAATCCTGTGTCCACTGTTGCAAAGTCTGTTCAGGTAGAGAAAATGAAGGTGGTCTCTGCCCAGGCCCATGGTTTGCACAGTTATATTTATGAAATGGATGCCAGAGTGTTTGAGACTAGCTTTGTCTCTCATGGATAGAAAAGCAGATGGAAAGCAGTCACAATCAAATTACTCTGTAAAAAAAAGGGTAAAATGAATGAAAGGATGTGAGAGAAGGTGACAAAGCAGGCACCAAGGTCTTCTTTATTTTGAGGTTCCCCTGGTTTCAGGACTTGACTCGTGAAAGACGGTGACACCAGCCTTTGAGGGCACTCACGAGCTTGGTCCCACAGCCCTTCGGTTTGCATGTGGGGGTGGGGCGCTGAGGAAGCAGTTCTGCGCCGACTCATAGAATGCTCACTGGTCCCCAGGCTGTATCTTTATCTGGAACTTCTGGCAACAGGCAGAGGAAGACTCAATACTGACTCAATAGTGATAGGAAAACGGGCCTTCCAGGAGCTGATGGGAAGTAAGGACCATCCTATGTAGGGAAAGGAGACTGAGAACCCTCAGGCTCTTCTTTGTTATGCACTGATCCATGGAGAAGTGGAGAGATCAAGCTGCATAGAGAATTCTGATGCCAACAGGACATTAAGAACTCAATTTTGTAACTTCCAGGTCAATGAGAAGGAAGACTCCCATTACTTTCTTCCTGGAGTTTGAGAATACTGGTTCATGTGGAAGGAAAGAAGGTCCAGGCTGCTGTCGGTTTATCTATGGGTGAGGGAGCATTGAGATCAGAGCACCACAGGCTGAGCACAGGGGGACCTGAGTCTTGCTGCATTCAGGCATTGTGACAAGAAAGGAGACTTCTTGCCTTTCAGTATTAACTGAAATCCAGAAAATGCAAAGCCTAAAAATAGATTCAGAGCTGGGAATGGAGAAAAATCCACTGTGCGCTGGGGCTCCCAGGAGAGCTCCTTTGTGCTGATCATGGGTTCTGTGATCAAATTAGGTGAAAAGTTGAATAAGTAGAGTCATGAGTCCAGAATAAGAGTCC